>CM035426.1:6362769-6597769 GCA_020310875.1 Ceratopteris richardii
TCTCTCTCTCTCTCTCTTTCTCTCTTGCTCTCCCTATCTCTCTCTGTCACTCACTAGTAGGTACAAGACGTTTTATGAAAGATCTTGTACATGTCAAATATAAATTGGAGCAATTGATTTACAAAATGTGTGTCCTATCACTAGTGATTTCTATTGGGCAACCAAATCTTGAGAAAATACGTTTATACAAAAACTTAGCTACTGTTAAGGCCGTGCAGTCCAGAGTAGCTTTAGCCTCTATCCATTTAGTTGCATAACATGTGGCCATCAAAATATACTTCTTTCCCCAAAGCTGACCAGTTGGACTAATTGGTCTTATGAAATCAAGAACCCATTGTTCGAATGGGAGCCATCCTGTAGATATTACTAATGGTTGGAAATTCAATCTAGTTGGCGTAGGACCACATCTCTGGCAAATGTGGCATTCTTTAGCAAACGTGATCACATCTCGGTAGATATGAGGCCACCATAGTCCTTTGTGGATGATTTTGTGAGCCAAATCTTCCCTCTTTAGATGCCCTTCACTGTGTGCTGCCTCAAGCAAAAGGTTTACCTCCTCTGGATAAACACACTTCCTCAAGATACCATCCTCATAATATCTACATAAATTCCCATTTATAAGTGAATACTCTTTGGTTTTAAGGAGTAATCTTCTCTTTTCTATACGTGTTAAGTGTTCTAGGAGTTTTTCAGTTGTGAGCCAATGGAGGATTCCATCATACCATTCCGCTTGAGTTGCTGCTAAGAAGAGTCTACTATCCACCAATTCATCATTGATACATGTTGCCTTTTTGCTCATTGCGGTCCTAGATACTTGATCTGCCATGTAGTGCTCTCTTTCTGGCTTAATATGAATATCAAAGTTGAATTCCTGAAACAAGAGTAACCATTGTGAAGAGAGATGGTGGATGCAATCCAAAGATGAGTAGGTGCTGCTACAACCAGCTTCACACCAGCCAACTGAGACTTCAGAGTTGATTAGTAGACTCTTTAAGCTTCCTAAATCCATCAAAATATCAGCCAAGTACTTTGGAACATGTATCCCAAAAGTTTAAGTCAAGATAGACTAGTTGCGAAATGACTAGCTCCCAAAACTTGCTATTTTTGGACATACACCTGCTGGAAAAATGAACAGTGCTCTCAACCTGATAGGAATTAGAAAAATTCCTTTTGAGCATAGCAAAAAAACTTAGCAAGCTTCCCAAGCCAAGTTAAAACACTTCAAATGATGAACTGAGCACTAAGAACAAGTTTCATCAATTTCTGGAACATGCCCACCATTCTCGGGGCTCTGCAGAGATAGACCAGTGAGCAGTAAATTGCGGATACCTTCAAAACTATTACTCCAATGACCTTGAAAATTGATATGCACAAACTAGACATGAAGAGCTATTCAACGCACGTTAATTCACTGAAAACAGATTAGTAGAGCTCGAGATATGACCTTCTGAAGGTATTGCTCTAAGTGAGTATAGCAGAGAACAAAACAGAGAAGTGAATGATGATAAATGTATAAATTCATATATGATTACAACCACATTGGCAATGAATCTTTGCACAATGGGAGTAGAATGATAGAGCTATAGAGTAAGCTCTTCAATCTCTACAAAATGACATGAAGTGGTCACGTACAAGGCTTGCTAATCGCCTCTTCCTTCTTGCTCCTTTTATAGCTATTCTTGGAGGGAGTTTTGAATTCGAATTCGAATGGCTCCACCTAAAACTGAACCCCAAAGTCAGGAGATATTCCCTCATCTCAAAAATTCGTGATTTTGGTAGTTATAGCCACGAATTTGCTTTTACATCATGCATGAGGTAAGCCATCCTTTTCCTTTTTTCTTTTTTCAAATACAAGAGATAAAAATGAACTCTTTTACAAGAGGTGTTCACATGACTACTCGTGTGACTTACAAATGAGGATAATATCAAGCATATCAAGCATGTAGGCTTGGGTAAAATGCACCAACAGCTCCCCCTCAAGCCTAACATGCTTGGCCTTCAAATAAGTCTTCAATTGTCCTTGATTTCTTGCAAGCCAATCATCAACTTGAATCTACTTAATTTTGTACCATCAAGAGCTTTAGTCAACATGTCGGCACATTGCATATCTGTAGAGACATAGGATAGTTGAATATCCTTGCTCATTAGCTTCTCCCTTACATAATGGTAGTGGACTTCAATATGCTTGGTTCTCGCATGGTATACCGGATTAGCTGCTAGATGTAGTGAGCTTGTGTTGTCACCAAAAATGTGAGGTGTTGAAGAATGAAGTCCAAGATCTATGTACAAAGACTTAACCACATGATTTCTTGAAATGCATTAGCCAAACCTCTATATTCGGCTTCAGTAGAAGATAATGCCACGGATGGTTGCTTCTTCGATGACCAAGAAATCATTTTTGAACCTGCAAATGATATATATCCTGATGTGCTTCTTCTATCATCTTTAGATCCGGCCCAATCTCCATCTGAGTAGACCTTTAGCTCAATATCTGAAGTATATGAATAGAACAAACCTTCATTCATGGTCCCCTTTAGGTACTTGAGGACTCTCTTGGCCGCTTCCATATGTGGTCTTCTCGGCTTATGCATAAACAGACTCAATATGCTAACACTATGACATATATCCACCCTTGTGAGTGTTGCATAGTTCAAACTTCCAACCAAGCTTTGATAGCTTGTGATGTCTTCAATTGGCTCTCCTTCATAAGCACTAAGCTTATGATTTTGCTCCATAGGTGTACCTGCACACTTGGTATTTTCCATGTTGAACTTGACGAGCATGTCATGGACATACTTCCTTTGTGTGATGTATATACCTGAATCTGTGTAGATCAACTCCAATCCAAGAAAGTAAGTGAGTGGTTCGAGGTCACTTATTTTGAACTCCTCCTTCATTTGACTCTTTACCTGTTTGATTCCTTCAAGATCATTGCCTGTGATAATAATATCATCAACATACACACATAAATAGATCACTTCAGATCCATTCCTCTTTATGAACAAAGAGGTATCCGCCTTGCTAGCTTTGAATCCTTGGTCCTGCAAATAAGTCACCAATCTGAAATTCCAAGCTCTTGGAGCTTGCTTCAATCCATACAAAGCTTTTTTTAGTTTGCATACATAGTTAGGATGATGTGCATCCTCATATCCAGGAGGTTGTGCCATATACACTTCCTCAGAAATCCATCCATTCAAGAAAGCATTCTTTACATCAAGTTGATAAAGGTTCCAATTTCTAGATGCAGCAAGACTAATGAGAACCCTAATTGTAGGCATTTTTGCAACAGGAGAGAAAGTCTCCTCATAATCAATACCATGGGTTTGAGCAAACCCTTTAGCAACTAACCTTGCTTTGTGTCTATTTATACTTCCATCTGGATTCCTCTTGATTTTGTATATCCATCGAGATCCGATTATCTTCATAGATGGCTTGTTAGGTACAAGCTCCCAAGTGTCATTCTCCTTCAAGGCTTCCAATTCTTCATCCATTGCATCTCTCCAAGCTTTCTTGCTTTGTGCTTCTTCAAATGTGGTAGGTTCTTCATTGGTTGAATCCTTTGCAATGTAGATTGAGTGCTTCGTGACCAAAGAAGTATCATAACCAAACCTCTCTGGTTTCTTCTTCTCCCTCGAAGACCTTCTAAGTGGTTGATGTGAGCTCTCGGGTCCATATGTAGACATTTGTTCTTCCATAACTTTAGTCTTTCCAAGTCTTCTAGGTCAATCTCCGAATCACTTTCTTCAATATGCTTTGGCTCCTTTGGTTGAAGTGATGGAAAATCTTCATCCAAGTCATATGGAAGCTTCACTTTCCTGTCATCATCAAACCATGATTTGTTTTCATCAAAAATTACATCTCTACTCACAGAAAATCCTTTATTGGTTGGATTGTACAATCTATATCCTTTTTGGTTCTGATCATAACCAATGAATACACACTTCTCTGCCTTGGGATCCAATTTCCCTCTTACTTGAGAAGGAATGTGAGCATAGGCTAAGCATCCAAAGATTTTGTAATGCTCTAGACTAGGTCTTCTTCCATTCCACACTTCATATGGAGTGATTCCATCTAGTGACTTAAATGGAAGTCTATTTATGAGATATGTGGCTGTAGACACAGCCTCTGCCCATAGGTAGTTTGGCAATCCCTTTTCGTTGAGCATGGACCTTGCAGCTTCGACAATAGCTCTGTTCCTCCTCTCTGCTACACCATTGAGTTCGGGTGTATACCTTGTAGTGACTTCCCTTTTAATGCCTCTCTCATGCAAGAAGGCATCAAATTCAGAAGAGAAGTATTCTCCTCCACCATCTGATCTGAGTCTTTTCAAAGTCCTACCTGTTTGATTTTCAACAAGAGCAATATACTTCTTAAAGCAATTAAACACTTCATCCTTGTGCTTCATGAAAAACAGAATGGTCCACCTGCTACAATCATCTATGAAAGACACATAATATCTTGACCCCACACATCTCTGTGCACTAGATCCAAAGGATTTTGATACATATATCCTTTCTTATTGAAAGGTTGTCTATGAGCCTTTCCAAGTTGACAAGCTTCACACTTATAGAGCATGTGTTGCCTTGTGATATTAGGCAAACCAAGTACACTTTGGTCCCTGCAAATCTGTTTGAGTGTCCTCTCACCAATGTGAGCAAGCCTTTTGTGCCATATCTCCAACTCTGTTAGAGTTTGAGATCCATAGCTAAACAAAGCTATGTTCTTTGTATCTTCCACTTCAAAAGTGAAAAGCCTTCCTGTCTTTTCTCGTTTGGCAATCCTTCAAAAGCCTTGCCTTGGGTCTTCAACATATGCTCCAAATCGATTGAATCTAACCTGCAATCCTTTTTCAACAATCTGTCCAACGCTTATTAAATTTTTGGTAATTGTAGGGACATACAAGACTTTGCTTAAGAGGTTCATATTCCTATCTGATGTCTTCACATTACCTATCTTCTCCACTGAGTGCTTTGTATCATCTCCTGTCTGCACTTCATGCTTGTTATGAGGATCTTCCAAATCAGAAAGTAAAGCCACATTTCCTGCTACATGGTTCGAGCATCCCGAATCAATGTAAAATATGTGATCATCATCCTTACCCTTCTTCGCTGATAGATTCATAATCAATAATGAATCTTCTTGACTTTGGTCCTCTGCATAGTTATTGTAATCTCTTCTTCCTCTATGGCCACTTTGATAGTTGTTGTTGATGTTGTAATTGTTGTTGTAGTAGTTGTTGTTGTTGTAGCCTCCATTGTATCTACCTCTATTTGATCCATAGCCACCTCTATTGAATCCTCTTCCTCTTGAGTTCCTCGAGTTCCTGAAACATTCTTCAGTAGTATGGTTAGATAAGCCACATATGTTGCAAGGTTGAGATGATTGGAATCTCCCCTTGCTTTGCTTTCCACCTCTGCCTCTTCCTCTAGCTCTTCCTCTACCTGCAAAGTTTGCTTGGAAAGAGCTACCTTCATCTTCATTCTTCCTATTTTTTGACTTGTCCTTGACCTTAGCTTTATTAGAATATAAGGCAGAAGTTTGATTACCTCTTGAGGACTCACCACCTTTGCTAATCTTTGCTTCATGAGTGAAGAGTTGGCCCATGAGTGCGTTGAGGTCGGGTACATGCATATCCATGTATAAATCCATGGCTGTTGTGAATGACTCCCACTTGTCGTTTGCTTTGATTCCATTCATGATTAGTCTAATGATTTGCTCCTCTTCAATTACCTCTCCAATGCTTCCAAGCTGGTCCGAAATCTCCTTCATCTTTGTGACATAATCAGTCACATTTTGCTTCGGGCTTTTCTTCATTGTTGTGAACTCCATCCATAATTGGTTCTTTCTCGCTCGAGTGTTGGAAGAGAAGAAAGAAGCAAGTGCATTCCAGGTTTCTCTTGATGTCTTGCATCCCTTGACATGAGGTAAAAGAAAATTAGAGATTGAGTTTAGAATATAGGACCTTGCAAGTGCATCCTTCGAACACCAATTTGAAAGTCCTTCCACTTCTTCATGTGATGGTTGCCCTTTGTTCCTCATGGTTGGCATTGCTTCATCTCCGGATATGAATCCATATAGATTCCTCCCTTGAAGGTAAGCCTCCATCCTTAGAGACCATGCCAGGTAGTTGTTTCGATCCAATTTGTCAATTGTTGATGGAAATCCATCTCCCATGTTGCTTGACTATGCTCTGATACCACTATGAAGAGAGATGGTGGATGCAATCCAAAGATGAGTAGGTGCTGCTACAACCAGCTTCACACCAGCCAACTGAGACTTCAGAGTTGATTAGTAGACCCTTTAAGCTTCCTAAATCCACCAAAATATCAGCCAAGTACTTTGGAACATGTATCCCAAAAGTTTAAGTCAAGACAGACTAGTTGCGAAATGACTAGCTCCCAAAACTTGCTATTTTTGAACATACACCTGCTGGAAAAATGAACAGTGCTCTCAACCTGATAGTTGTTAGAAAATTCCTTTTGGGCATAGAAAATAGACTTAGCAAGCTTCCCAATCCAAGTTAAAACACTTCAAATGGTGAACTGAGCACTGAGAACAAGTTTCATCAATTTTTGGAACATGCCCACCATTCTCGGGGCTCTGCAGAGATAGACTAGTGAGTAGTAAATTGCGGATATCTTCAAAACTATTAATTCAATGACCTTGAAAACGGATATGCACAAACTAGACAGTACCGGCTATCCAAGGCACGTTAAATCATTGAAAACGGATCAGTAGAGCTCGAGATATGACCTTCTCAAGGTGCTGCTCTGAGTGAGTATAGCAGAGAACAAAACAGAGAAGTGAATGATGATAAATGTATAAATTCATATATGATTACAACCACATTGGCAATGAATCTTTGCACAATGGTGTAGAATGATAGAGCTATAGAGTAAGCCCTTCAATCTCTGCAAAATGATATGAAGTGGTCACGTACAAGGCTTGCTAATCGCCTCTTCCTTCTTGCTCCTTTTATAGCTATTCTTGGAGGGAGTTTTGAATTCGAATTCGAATGGCTCCACCTAAAAGTGATCCCCAAAGTTAGGAGATATTCCATCAGCTCAAAAATTCGTGATTTTGGTAGTTATAGCCACGAATTTTCTTTTACATCATGCATGAGGTAAGCCATCCTTTTCCTTTTTTCTTTTTTCAAATACAAGAGATAAAAATGAACTCTTTTACAAGAGGTGTTCACATGACTACTCATGTGACTTACAAAGGAGGATAATATCAAGCATATCAAGCATGTAGGCTTGGGTAAAATGCACCAACAACCATCACCAAACCCTTCCAGCCACTCTAGGCTTGTTTATCAAGTACTTCAAGGGTTGATGTTTAGATATGACTATAGAATGTACACCAAGAAGATAATGCCAAAACTTTTGAAGAGCAAATACAATAGCCAAACCTTCCCTTTCAGTTGTATTGTAGTTCCTTTCTGCCCTGGTAAGTAGCCTGTTGGCATAGGAGATAGCTCTATCAATCTTGTGTGATGATGCTTGAGCCAAAACCGCTCTAACAGCATGAAGACTGGCATCTGTATGCACATGAAACTCCAATGACCAGTTAGGAACATTTAAAAGTCAAGCAGTACATAACCTCAATTGTAGTTCACAAAATGTTTTCTCAGCTTCAAGACTCCATGAGAAGGGAACCTTTTTACTGGTAAGCCTCAATAAGGGTTTAGCTATTTTTTAATACATTCCTATAAATCTTCTATGGTATCCTGCATGGCCCAAAAAACTTTGCGCTTCCTTTGGGGTTTATGCAATAGGCATGGAAAGGATAGTAGTAACCTTTGTTGGGTCAACTGTTATCCCTTTAGCAGATACTATGTAACTAAGAAGAGTGCCTTTAGTGAACAAAAAGTGACATTTAGCAGGATGTAACTTCAAACCTATTCTGAGACATTGCTCAAAGATTTCTTTTAGATTTTCCAAATAATCATGGAAATCTTGAACTGCTGCTCTTCTATCCGTGCCTGAAAACACTGAAAAGTCATCCATGAAAATGTGTAGAAAGGTTGTTAACCACTTGCCCAATATCAGATACGTTTCTATTAAATGAAGCTGGTGCATTGTACAAGCCAAAAGCCATGTGGGTATAGACATAAGTGCCCCATGGAGTAATGAAGGCTTTTTTGTCCCTATCATCAGGATGCATCACGATCTGATTGTAGCCACTAAAACCATCTAGGAAGCTATACAAAGTGTGCCCAGCTACTTCCTCAAGGACTTGCTTTGTGAAGGGTTGAGGAAATCCATCTTGAACAGTTACCTTATTCAAGGCACAAAAATCAACACAGACTCTTATTTTTCCAGTATTTCTCTTGGGTACAATAACCATAGAAGAAAGCCACCTCGAATGTTCTACTGGAACAATTATACCTGCTTCTTCTAGTTTTGTAATTTCCAACTTTACTGCCTCTGCATACTTTGGATTGAGTCGATATGGCCTACTTCTTGCAGGCGCGGTTCCCTCTACTAAGGGTATTCAGTGTAATCCAAGCTCCTCTGGTATCCCTATTAGATCTTTGTAGGACCATGCGAAGAAATTTTTATAAGCAAAAAGTAAAGAAGTTACCTTCTGCAGTAAAGGTGGATAATCCCATAGCCAAGAGGCCAAGTGGACTACTTGAGGGTTCTCTTCATCTCCTAGATTTACTCCTTGAACAAGTGTTTCGGGATTGTTCTTACTTGAGAAATCATCCCCATTGTATGCAAGAGTGGAATTTAGCTCATACTCTGTAATATGTTCTCTGGTCCACCCTTGAGGTATATCCGAAAAGGGGAGATCTTCTCTGCATTCAGACTCATAACTTTCCTTCCCTGACTTCTATATTTGTTGCCCCTTTAAAGTTTGTATTCCACTGCAAACTCTCATTCTCTAACTCCTTGTGAACTTCATGGCCTTTTTCTGCAGCTCCTTCATCTGCAACTTCTTCCTCTATTTCATTCATTTCCATCGTGCAACACTATGTACTTTCCATCATCCAATTCAATAATGTATCTTCTTGGGGTAAAGAGGTCATTACATGAGTGTCCACAGTATACCCAGTAGTTTTCCCTGAGTCGAATTCTTCTTCCAAATGTAGTTGCAGTTGACTATTGGTGTTTGTTGAAATCCATAGTTTGTTTTTCCCCCAATCTTGCAAAGCTTTTGCTTGCCTTAGGCAAGGCCTCCCCAGGAGTAAAGGATAAGAAGTCTCCTGTGGAAGTGCAATAACAACAAAATCTAGAACAAAGTGACAACCATGTACTATCATCAGTACCTTTTTAATAATGCCAAGTGGCACAACCCAATGTTGATCTGCTAGTGTAACTGTGAATGCTGCCATCTTAATGGGGTTCAAATTCAATTTCCTCATTGTGAAATCTGGCATCAAATTGATGCTAGAGCCTCCATCTATGATCACACCTATGAGAGCTTTATCCTTTATAAAAATAGATAACCTTGAGCTTTGGTAGTCTGCCATGGGTGCAGGGGTAAAATCAACCATGAAACCATCTATGCTAGGTGGTTGGCTCAAGTAAGCAGAGTGTATAATCTTTAATAAGTCACTTCTTATTTTTGAATTCATCTTTATGAGTTCGTACAGACTAACCTTGTGATGAATACCTTTCAAGATCTGCTCAATGTTTACCTCATGTGTGTCTTCTTGCAGACTTGTTGGTTGGTCCCTTAGTGAAGTAGCCATCCTTTCATAAGCTCCTTCAATATCTGCTTGGCCCTTCCACCTAGCCTTCTTTTCCTCCTCTTTATCCTGGAGTCCTTGTTGTTCCTCTCTACATGTTGTTGCCGCTTGTCTGGCTCTAGTCATCATGGGCATTGAAGAAGATGAAACAACATAAGATTGAGTGGTCATATCTTCTACTTGTGGGGAGAGTGCAATCATGTAATTGGAGCAGGGCGGCTTCTTGGGAAATCTTTGGTATAGTGAACCTTAGGCTCTGGACAAGGCTGGCAAGGAGGTGCATCTTCAGGAAGGGAACACCTATTTTGCATATGGCCATACTCATCAAAGCGATAACACATCAATGGCCTATTATATCTAGGTTTCATCGGAGGATTCTCCTCTCTATTAGGTGCATTTGAAGTACTAGCATAATATGAATCGAGAGCTTGATGGTTACCTCATTTTTGTATACCTTTGAGGTAGTAATAATCTCTAGCTTCATGGCCATCCTTTCCACAAAATTGACAACTTACTCTGTTAGGACAATTAGCATTGGAATGTACACTATTGTTACATATTGTACACCAAATCTACCTTCTTATATCCTGAGTGGTCTGCAAATCTTCAAATTCACGACGAAGTTGGGCTTCTTCATCATCAGTGCAACGTGACGGTGGTGGCAAGACCTTCTCTTCTTGGTGATTTTGCTGCATTCTCAATGCCTCTAGTTCTTTCCTCAGTCGCCCAATAGGGTCTACGTCTGCTACATAATTTGGTTGTGTTTCCCCTTCAAAATGTTGCTTAGCTTCTTCATTGCGTGATGCCGCTGCAACAAAATCATTAAGGGTTGCATCCAATCTAAGAGACTCACGTAGCTTTTGTTGAGATGACCTCGGCAAAGCTTTTTCTATCCATTTTTTAACCAAGAAATCACCTGGGGCATGTGGTAGACGTGCAACTAGTGCTTTTGTCCTAGTGTGAAGTTCGTGAAAGGATTCACCTGATCTTAGCCTTAGGTTCTCTAGCTAATCTAGAGGTCTTTCCCAGGAGTCACTTGGTCTAAACGTCTGTGAGAATGTCGTCTTCAGAGCCTCCCATGTAGCAAAATGGCCATTAGCATATTGAATGTACCATTTATCAGCAAGGCCTTCCAATGTGGATAGAAAGAGTACCAGCATTGCATCCTCTCTATTCTGCAAAGCTCGTCCACGACATAGGGAGATGAATCTCCTCACATGATCATGAACATCCGCATATGCTTGTCCCTTGAAGGTAGGGAACTTGATATTGAGTCTAGAGAGTAAGTGAGAGAGATCCTCCATTGGCACTGGTGTTTCCTCTGACGCATCTGAGGAGAAATCTAACGTTTTCCTAGCTTTTCCTTTGACTTTGGAGTCGCACCCAAATCAATAGATAAATTCAAAGAGGGTAGAGGGGATTCTGGTTCGCTAACCGAAGCTAAAGCTGATGTTTTAAGGCTCCTTTGTACATGAAGAGGCTCCTTATCTGCTTGAGTATGGGTCATGTACCTACTTGCAGGATGCAATAGGGCAAAAATAATGGGAAAGGACTATTTACTCTGCGCAGAGCCTTTCACAGAGATGCAAGGGTCCCACCGGGTGTGCCCAACTATAGAGGAGGTACTGGGGTGCCTACTTTTAACAAATGGAGGCAATATGCACTTCCAGTACTTCACCTACTCAAGGGAGGTTCTCCTTAGGGAAGTATACCCTTTGACATTCCTGTGAGCAGGCACGATCACAAGAGACACACGGTATTGTAGACACTCAGAAAGAAAGTTAATGACAAATGACAATAGTGAAGGACAAAACCACTCCTTAGTTTGAACATATGATTACAACGTAGGCAAAAAAAACACCCCTTAGTTCGAACACATGATTACAATGTAGGCAAAAGAAATGCTCCAAAAGTTGATGCTCTATGCTAACATATCAATCCAGAACTAAACAGAATCAATACAAGAGATTCGCCCAATACAATGAGAACAACTAAATGAATACTTGCACTGATCAGTACAAAGATATGAAGACTTGCTCTAAGGGAAAGAGCACGGAAATATCATTGACTCATACTGAATGACGAAACCAAGCCACTTCTTCACACTCTAGTGCTGTTCTCCCTCTACTAGGAAGCCCACGCTCTATGTCCTCACCACAGAGTGACCTCCTACAGTAGGCTTGTCGTTACAGAGTGCAAAGAGAGGTCCAAAATAGATGCCAGAATCAGACCCCCAATCAGTACTAGTCCATTGCTTTTATAGGCTCCAATAGGCCAAGAGGGCCTTGCCGATTTCCCACGTTCACTCAAATATGCGCTGATTGATTGCCCCAAAATTGGAGGGCTAGATCAAATATCGTATTGGCCACCCGCTTTCAATTGAATCCTCAAATATAGGCACTCAGGGCTTTTGTCATCACGAATGGCGGCAACACTCATTTATCTTTTGACCTTTCACTGTCACTTTTGAATAAAAGTTGAGGTCTCTTTCTTAACCAAACAAATCACTTGGATTGGACATCTCAGTTCATTTATGTGCTCCTAAGCAAAGATTGTAGGATCCTCATTAGGTGCCGCCCATGATATTGTAATGACCCTTAGAAGCACATCCTTCACATTATTCACATAGTTCTTGTAGTAACTTTTGATCATCTGATCAGGAAAGAAATCTTCTTCTGATATCAAGGAATCCCAACATCATCTTTTGCCTATCTTACATATTGAGTGGTGGGAGGTGGTGGTGTGGGTGGTGGGTGGGTGGAGTTGGGGTGATGTGGGTGGAGTGGAGTGGAGGGTGGGTGGAGTTGGGGGTGCCGTGGGTGGAGTGGAGTGGAGGGTGGGTGGAGTTGGGGTGTTGTGGCTGGAGTGGAGGGTGGGTGGAGTTGGGGGAGGGTGGAGTGGAGGGTGGGTAGAGTTGGGGGTGTTGTGGGTTGTGAAGAGATGGATAGGTATGTGCTTGAAGATGAAGAGGTGTTGCAAAATCCTTGATCTACACCAGCCAAATGAACTCCAGGAGTATATGGTGCGCCCTTTTAGCTTTCCAATGGATGTATTAGACACCCTATGTACCTTGGAAGATCACTCTCAAAAAGATAGATCAAAACAGATAAGTTGGAGTTAGCTCAGAGGTGAAAACTTGCTATTCTTGGTTCATACACCTGTCCAGTGTTTTACATAATTCTCTGAGCACAGCAACAATTAGCTCAATTCCTCTTGGGGAAGTCTAGACAACTTAAAGAGCTAACTTTCAAGAGTAATCTCATCAAAAATAATGAACCACACACTGAGAATGAGTTTTAACAAGTGATGATATCATCCCGATTTTCACGGGCTGCTACAGAAATAGACCAGTGAGCAGAACAATCAACATAACTCACAATGTAGACATCCAATGATTATGAAAATTTGTATGGTTATACAAGAGAGTACGCTGAATCCAACAAGCTTTAAATCACTGAATTTGGATAAGTAACCACTGCGAAATGGCTCTGACAAGATGAGTGAAAAAGTCGGGTACCTGACAGAGAAGTGAAGATGAACAGACCCTGTTGACTTCAAATGAACATAACTGAAGATTGCAACATCCAAATGACATGAAAATTTGTGAGCACATAGTAGACTTTTAGAGCTAACGTTACTAAGTTAAATCACTGAAAATGATGCACCAAACTCAGAGAAAACATCTCTACAAGCTGACTGAGAAAACTGAGAGTAATGGCAGTGAGTAGTACACTTCACAAGAACATGGAAAGATGAACTCAAATAATCATGAAAATGAAAGTATATTACTTGTACAATACAATGACTTACTGATACATATGTGTGCCTTGTAATCACACCTTGATATGGCATAAAGCTAAGCTCTTGGAGGTCTTCACATAGGTCTCTCTAACCACGACTAAAACTGCCATCTATTTATAGTTGAGTTTGGGAGGCTAACTTCCCTCAATCACTCTCCAATCAATCAATGATTAATTTGATTCTCTACCTAACACAAATCACGAATTCGTGGCTCCTCTTTCCATTCTTGATCAAGTGGACTCAACCACTTAAGATTCTCTTACTTTTACATTAAGTAAACTCTTCAAAAGTTACAAGAGGTAGTTCACAAGTGAACTTTACATAGTCTTCTTTTTAAAGCTTCTTCTAAGACTTTGTGAGACTCAAGCCAATACTTAGGCTTGTCATAGACTTGCTCCAACAGCTCCCCCTCAAGCCAAGTATGCTTGAGGTCTTCAATCTTCCAAGATTACCTGCAAACCAATCATAGCCTTGAATTTGCAAAGCTTTGTACCATCCAATGCTTTGGTTAGAATATCTGCACATTGTTGATGAGTGGACACATATGATATTTGAATCTCTTTGCTTAGAACCTTCTCTCGTACATAGTGATAATGAACTTCAATATGTTTAGTCCTTGCATGAAAAATAGGATTAGCAGCCAAGTGAATAGAACTCATATTGTCACCAAAAATAGTTGGAGTTCCAAACTCCAATCCAAGATCTTTGAATAATGTCTTCATCCACATAGCTTCTTGTGTAGCTATGGCAAGACCTCTATATTCAGCTTCAGTAGAAGAGAGAGCAACTGTGGGTTGCTTCTTGGATGACCATGAAATAAGCTTTGAACCTGCAAAGGTAAGATAACCTAAAGTGCTCCTTCTATCTTCCTTGGAGCCAGCCCAATCTGCATCAGAAAATAGCTTCAAACCTAAATCAGATACATAAGGATAATAAATTTCTTCATTTATGGTTCCTTTGAGATACTTGAGAATCCTTTTGGCAGCATCCATATGTGGTTTCCTTGGTGTGTGCATAAATTGACTTAGCACACTCACACTGTAACATATATCTACTCTTGTCAATGTGGCATAGTTGAGACTACCCACTAGACTTTGATATGATGTGATGTCCTCTATGAGTTCACCTTCATGTGAGCTCAATTTGTGATTGACCTCCATTGGAGTACCTGCAATCTTACAATCTTGCATCTTGAATTTTGCCAACATGTCCTTAATGTACTTTCTTTGAGTGAGAAACAAACCATGATCTTTGTAGACAACTTCCAAACCTAGGAAGTAGGTAAGTTAACCCAAATCACTTATCTTGAACTCTTCTCTCATCTGATCTTTGATCTTCTTCATACCATCTGCATCATTTCCTGTCAATATAATATCATCTACATATACACATAGGTAGATGACCTCAGAATTACTCTTTTTAATAAAGAGTGAAGGATCTGCCTTGCTTGGTTGAAAGCCTTTGTCCTGCAAGAATGAAACAAGCCTAAAATTCCAAGCTCTTGGAGCTTGCTTGAGACCATACAATGCTTTGTTAAGTTTACACACATAATCAGGATAAACTTGATTCTCAAAACCAGGTGGTTGTGCCATATATACCTCTTCTGTTATCCAACCATTCAAGAATGCATTCTTTACATCTAGTTGAAGTATCTTCCAGTTCTTGGAAGAGGCAATACTAAGCAAAACCCTAATAGTAGGCATCTTTGCCACAGGAGAGAAGGTCTCCTCATAATCAATTCCCTGAGTTTGTGCAAAGCCTTTTGCTACAAGCCTTGCCTTATACCTGTTAATGGAACCATCAGAATTCTTCTTGAGTTTATAGACCCATCTTGAGCCTATTACCTTCATGCATGAAGTCTTGGGCACCAAATCCCAAGTGTTGTTTCCCTCAAGTGCTTCAATCTCTTCCTTCATTGCATGCTTCCATTCTGTTTTTGCTTTGGCCTCTTCAAATGATGATGGCTCCTCTTGGTTTATGTCCTATGCTATGTAGATAGAATGTTTAGTTACTAATGAGGTGTCAAACCCATACCTTTCTGGTTTTTTCTTTTCCCTCATACATCTTCTTAGGCCATGATGTGATGATTCTGCCTCATGTCCAAGTTCCTGCAATTTTGCTTTACCTTTAGACTTCCATGCTTTGATCTTTTCCATCTGAGATTCTTCATCATCCTCTGAGGTGTCTTGTTCTTCAATCTTCGGTTGTTCTCTACCAAGCTTTGGAAAATCTTCTTCAAGATTATATGGTAAATTGACCTTCCTGCATGAATCTTCATACCATGAATTGTTCTCATCAAAAAATACATCTCTGCTTACCAAGAATCCTTTGTTGGTAGGGTTGTATAACCTGTAGCCCTTTTGATTGTTGTCATATCCAATAAATACACACCTTTCTGCCTTTGGATCCATCTTGCCTCTAACCTGTGAAGGAACATGAGCAAAAGCAATACATCCAAAAATTTTACAATGATCTAAGCTTGGTCTTCTTCCATTCCAAGCCTCATATGGAGTCATCCCATCAAGGGATTTTGAAGGCAACCTATTAATCAAGTAAGTGGCTGTAGATACAGCCTCAGCCCATAAGTAATTAGGTAAATGCTTTTCATTTAACATAGACCTTGCAGCTTCAACAATTGTCCTATTCCTCCTTTCTGCCACTCCATTTTGCTCAGGAGTGTACCTTGTAGTTACCTCTCTTTTGATTCCTCTTTCTTGAAGTAAAGAATCAAAATCATAGGAGAAGTATTCTCCCCCTCCATCTGACCTTAGCCTTTTTAGTGATTTACCTGTTTGATTCTCCACAAGAGCCAAATATCTTTTGAAACATGAAAAAACTTCATCTTTGTGTTTCATAAAGAATAGGATAGTCCATCTGCTGCAATCATCAATAAAGGAAACATAATACCTTGATCCAGATATTGAAGCTTCCTTGCTAGGTCCCCATACATCTGTATGAACCAACTCCAAGAGATCTCCATGCATATAACCTTTCTTCATGAATGGTAACCTGTGAGACTTTCCAAATTGACATGCACTACACTTATAAATCATATGTTGTTTTGACAAATTAGGAAGTCCAAGTACACTTTGGTCCCTGCAGATTTGCTTTAATGACCTTTCACCAATATGTGCTAACCTTTTGTGCCATACTTCCAATTCTGTGAGTGTCTGACTACCATAATTAAAGAGAGCAATGTTTCTAGTGTCCTGTAATTCAAATGTGAACAATCTACCTGTCTTTTCACCTTTTGCAATTCTTCTGAATCCTTGACTTGGATCTTCAACAAATGCTCCTGCTTTTGTGAACCTGACTTGCAACCCTTTCTCTACTATCTGCCCAACACTTATCAAATTCTTTGTAATGGTAGGGACATAGAGTACCTTACTGAGTAGGTTGATGTTTCCATCAGGTGCTTTGACATTGCCTATTTTCTCCACAGGATGTTTTGTATCATCTCCTGTTTGTACCTCATGCTTATTCCTTGGATCTTCTAAATCTGATAGGAGTGCCACATTTCCTGCCACATGATTTGAACAACCTGAATCTATGTAGAAAACATGCTCATCATATTTACCTTGTGGCATAGCCATGTTCATGATCAATAATGAATCCTCTTTGTTTGAGTCTTCTGTGTAGTTATTGTAGTCTCTCCTTCCTTTGTAGCCTCCTTGATAGTTTGAATGATTGTAGTTGTTGTAGTTGCCATGGTAGTTGTTGAACCTTCCTCTTGAGTAGCCATAACTTCCTCTATTGTATCCTCTGCCTCTTTGATTCCTGGAATTCCTAAAGCAATTTTCAGTTGTATGATTAGTTAATCCACAAATAGAACATGAGTTGGAGACTTGGGATCTCCCCCTGCCTTGTCTACCTCCTCTTCCTCTACCTTTGCCATGTCTTCCTCTACCTGCATAGTTAGCTTGATATGTACCTGCTTCATCATCCACTTTCTTTGCCTTTCCTTTGTTATCTTTAGACTTGCTTTTATCTGTGTATAAAGCTGAAGATTGATTACCTTTAGAGCTTTCTCCATTTTTGATAAGCTTTGCCTCTTGAGTAAGTAGTTGTCCAATGAGTGTGTTGAAATCAGGTACATGCATGTCCATGTACAAATCCATAGCTGTGGTGAATGCTTCCCACTTATCATCTGCCTTCAAGCCATTGATGACCTGCCTTACAATTTGATCTTCATCTATTACCTCTCCAATGCTTCCCAACTGATCCGCTATGTCCTTGAGCTTTGTGACAAAATCAGTCACATTTTGTTTGGGAGCCTTCTTGAGAGTTGTGAACTCCAGCCATAGTTGATGCTTCCTAGCTTTGGTACTTGAAGAAAAGAAAGCTTCAAGTGCATCCCACACTTCCTGAGATGTCTTACAACTTCTAATGTGAGGCAACAAAAAATCTGAGATAGAGTTGAGGAGATAAGACCTTGCAAGTGCATCCTTGGAACACCATGTGCTCAATCTTTCTTGCTCTTCTTGTGTTGGTTGACTTTTGTTCCTGAAACTTGGCATAACTTCATCTCCAGCCACATAACCATATAAACTTCTACCTTGGAGATAAGCTTCCATTCTTAATGACCAAGCTGAGTAATTACCTCTATCCAATTTGTCAATTGATGAAGGAAATCCATCTGCCATGTTGTCCAACCTTGCTCTGATACCACTGTGAAGAGATGGATAGGTATGTGCTTGAAGATGAAGAGGTGTTGCAAAATCCTTGATCTACACCAGCCAAATGAACTCCAGGAGTATATGGTGGGCCCTTTTAGCTTGCCAATGGATGTATTAGACACCCTATGTACCTTGGAAGATCACTCTCAAAAAGATAGATCAAAACAGATAAGTTGGAGTTAGCTCAGAGGTGAAAACTTGCTATTCTTGGTTCATACACCTGTCCAGTGTTTTACATAATTTCCTGAGCACAGCAGCAATTAGCTCAATTCCTCTTGGGGAAGTCTAGACAACTTAAAGAGCTAACTTTCAAGAGTAATCTCATCAAAAATAATGAACCACACACTGAGAATGAGTTTTAACAAGTGATGACATCATCCCGATTTTCACGGGCTGCTACAGAAATAGACCAGTGAGCAGAAAAATCAATATAACTCAAATTGTAGAAATCCAATGATTATGAAACTTTGTATGGTTATACTAGACAGTAAGTTGAATCCACTAAGCTTTAAATCACTGAATTTGGATAAGTAACCACTGCGAAATGGCTCTGACAAGATGAGTGAAAAAGTCGGGTACCTGACAGAGAAGTGAAGATGAACAGACCCTGTTGACTTCAAATGAACATAACTGAAGATTGCAACATCCAAATGACATGAAAATTTGTGAGCATATAGTAGACTTTTAGAGCTAACTTTACCAAGTTAAATCGCGGAAATTGATGCACCAAGCTCAGAGAAAACATCTCTGCAAGCTGACTGAGAAAACTAAGAGTAATGGCAGTGAGTAGTACACTTCACAAGAACATGGAAAGATGAACTCAAATAATCATGAAAATGAAAGTATATTGCTTGTACAATACAATGACTTACTGATACATATGTGTGCCTTGTAATCACACCTTGATATGGCATAAAGCTCAGCTCTTGGAGGTCTTCACATAGGTCTCTCTAACCACGACTAAAACTGCCATCTATTTATAGTTGAGTTTGGGAGGCTAACTTCCCTCAATCACTCTCCAATCAATCAATGATTGGTTTGATTCTCTACCTAACACAAATCACGAATTCGTGGCTCCTCTTTCCATTCTTGATCAAGTGGACTCAACCACTTAAGATTCTCTTACTTTTACATTAAGTAAACTCTTCAAAAGTTACAAGAGGTAGTTCACAAGTGAACTTTACATAGTCTTCTTTTTAAAGCTTCTTCTAAGACTTTGTGAGACTCAAGCCAATACTTAGGCTTGTCATAGACTTGCTCCAACATGGGTGGAGTTGAGTGGAGGGTGGGTGGAGTGGAGGGTGGGTGGAGTTGAGGGTGGGTGGAGTTGGGGGTGCCGTGGGTGGAGTGGAGTTGAGGGTGGGTGGACTGAAGGGTGGGTGGAGTTGGGGTTGCTGTGGGTGGGGAGAGGAGGGAGGTGAAGGGTGGGTGGAGTTGAGGGTGGGTGGAGTTGAGGGTGGGTGGAGTTGCGGGAGGGTGGAGTGGAGGGTGGGTGGAGTTGGGGGAGGGTGGAGTGGAGGGTGGGTTGAGGTAGGGGTTCCGTGGGTGGAGTGGAGTTGAGGTTGGGTGGAGTGGATGGTGGGTGGAGTTGGGGGAGGGTGGAGTGGAGGGTGGGTGGAGGTGGGGATTCCGTGGGTGGAGTGGAGTTGAGGTTGGGTGGAGTGGAAGGTGGGTGGAGTTGGGGGAGGGTGGAGTGGAGGGTGGGTGGAGTGGAGGGAAAACTCCACATTTGATAATAAGACATTCCCTCAAGCTTGTCTTCATTCTCAAGTCTATAGTCACTCATCTTGTTAAGGGTGTATGTGAAATACGCTCTAATACCAGATGTTGGAAGTGGGATGGGCCACAATAACAATAAATAATAGGTTTATAAGATCTTCCAACACATGAACCTTACCATACACATCTTTAAACTCAGAAAGAAAATGAGTGAGAGATAAAGAGAGAATAGGAAGGACCTTTCAAGTGTAAGGGTAAGCTATGATGCTCACCTACACTATCTATATTCCAATGTCAAATTACAATATGTGAATATGATATAAACTGGTGATATCTAAATCTAGGTAGAAATAGGAACTAGATATAAGAGATACAAGAGGTATAGAGAGTTTGTGTGTGAGAATATGGAGAATATGGTCAGTTTAGAATTGTTTTACAGCAAACCGGAATTCTAATTATCTAAATCAGAAACTAGTGAATGAACAAGTAGGGACAGATGCAGACTTGTTACTCACAGTATGTTGTTGGCACGAACTCTTCCAAATGTCTTTAGATGTAGAGCACACCTCCTCCAAGTGTGTGTGAACACTCCCTCCAAGAGGGCCTCCAAGATCTCCTCCTTAGTGTTGAGCACTCGAGAGAGATGGTCACCTTCAGTGATGATTTGAACAATAGATTGGCTCTTCGTATATAGTAGTGTTGAGGCTTCAAAAAGCTATCTAATAAAAATAGGCTTGCAAGTGAGAAATTAGGAAATGATCAACAATTGTGATCACAAAAAGCTCTATGGAAAAAATATTCTATGATTCGTACCACTGATATGTTTTCTTTTTGATAAAGCAAACTTCAAACATTTTCATAGTTGCGCCCAATGGGAATCGAAACCAAGCGCCTCCTTTGCAAGTCATATGTCCTAAGGACTAATCCCACTTGAATTTTTTGTAGAAGAACCATAAAGAATAGCTCTTATGTTATAGTTTCAAGACTATTTTGATCATTTTAATCATTGTTTCCAACATATACCTCAATAGAACAAAGTTTTTGAAAGAAAGAATAGGTCTCTCATGGATATGGCGAGGTGTATGTCTCTCATGTATATATACATTCTCACTTAAGGATGTTATGTATGCACCATATGTACTTAATAGGTGTCCCACAAAAGTAGTGTAGTCTATCACTCCATATAAGGCTTAGCATGGTCACAATCCATCTATCGCTCATCTACCTATTTTTGTTGTCTTGCATATGCATTAGTGCTTGAACAACAATGCAAGAAATTGGATGATAAAGCAATGAAATGTTTTTTTATTGGGTAAAGTTCTGAAAGCAAAGCATATTTTCTATATCATCCATGGAATAAATGCATTTTGGTTAGCCATGATTTTGTTTTTGTGGAAGATGCAATTTAGCCATTACTTTCATGTACTAAGGAGACTTTTGTTAGCTTTAGAGATGTGTATGACACTTTGCTGCCTCTTTACAAAAGTGCACAATGAAGTGCTACTCCAAATGAGGCAATCTGTCAACCTTTAAAGGTTTCATGTGATGATGTAGATCATTCCAATTCTAATGCAGATTTAAATGATGCACTTGTTGATGAGAGAACTGATATAGAGGAGGCAAAGAAAATGCATAAATGGTTGGTGTAGACTTTGTGAGATAGAAAACTAGATGCAGCTCTATCATATCATACTTGTTCAGGCTCTCATACTACTTTTGCATCACATTGCTATGCTATGGCTGCCTCTAGTCTTTGAGATGAGAATAAGACTATTTCGTTTGATGAAGCACAAAATTTAGAAAATTGGATGGCTACTATGCAATCAAAATATGATGCTATTATGAAGATGTACCTAGTCTTTATGTGATTTTTGTCTTGGAAAGAGGGCTATGGGTATTAAGTGGGTATAGAAGTTGATGCATAAGCCTGATGGAATAGTTGCAAAAGGTTGCACTCAACAAAGAGGCATTGATTTTGATGAGACCTTTGCTCTCACATGCAAAATGACTAATGTTTATAGCATTTGTGCACTTGAAGCTCATCATGGTTGGAATGTACATCAATTGGACATTAAAATAGCATTTGCAAATGGTGACTTACATGAAGACGCATATGTATTTCAGCCCCATGGCTTTGCATAGAAAGGGCATGCAAAACAAAGTGTGCAGGTTGAAGAAGGCATAATATGGTGTAAAGCAAGCACCACATGCTTGGTATGAAAATATACATGCCTACTTGATTGCACATGGTTTTGAGAAAAGTCCAATTGAGATCACGTTATATGTTAAGCATGCCAATGATGTACTTCTGATCATTCTTGTCTATCTTGATCACATGCTGCGCACTAGTCCTAATGAGAAGCATATTGCTGATTTTAAGGCTGATTTTCATGCCTCTTCTGAGATACTAAATTTGGTGCATTTGCATCATTATTTGGCCATTCAGTTTATGCAAGTGGATGGAGGAATAGCTCTTTGTCAAACAAAATATATTGACACATTATTGTAGCATTTTGACCTTAAAAACTTCAAACCTATTGCAGCTCCAATGGAGAGAGGTTTATGATTGAGTTTTAATGATGTTGGAGATGCATTTGATGTTGTTCCCTATTAGTAGGCTACTAGATGTTTGATTTACTTATGCATAACAAAGCTTGATATTTAGTTTGCTCTCTCACAAATGAGCAGGTCTATGCATTTTCCATATGTCAAGCATTGGGAAGCGGTTAAGTGCACCTCTCCCTTCTTGAGTGGTACCCGAATACTTGGATTGTTTTTTTCGAAGGGGGGATGATTATCGATAGATTTATATGCTTTTTTTTGACTCTATCTGGGATAATTGCTATGACATTCATGTGTTTGCGAATGGTTTTTGCTTCATGCTTGGTAGCTCATGCATATCTTCATTGAGCAAGAAGTAGCCTACTGTGGCCACTTCTAGTTGTGAAGATGAGTATAGGGCAGCTTTCACTCTGACTGTTGACTCTGTATGGTTGAGATGCCTTATGGCTGATTTGGATGTTAGTCTGTCTTCTTCCACCACCATCTTCATTGATAGTCATAGTGCATTGGAAGTTGCAAGGAACCTTGTGTTCCATGCTCGGACTAAGCACATTGAGGTGCACTATCATTATGTCAAGGAGAGGTTCTCTGCTATAGAGATGAGTTTGGCATATGTGCCCACACACGAGAACATTGTAGACCTTTTCACAAAGGCTTAGCCTAGGGAGAAGTTTGAAGCTTTCCATAAATATTTGGGCTAAGTGCTTTTTGTGGATTGATTCCACATGGCTTGGCACTTCCTTATACATGACTGCTAGCTCCTTGTTCACCGCATCACTCCCAGCGGGGATTTGTTGATATATTTTGGTAGTGATGTGTGTGAACACACTAAAACTGCTCGGATACTTTTTTTCCCTCTTTAGGAGTTTTTTCTCCCCGGCTTCTATATATGCCTATAACCCTAATAGGTCACTTATCTTTGTACGTTCTCTTGGTAATTCATTTAGTATTGTGTTTTCTGCTCCAAGCTTCTTCTTCTTCCTTTTGCACTTTACGTGGTTCCATAGATTGCACAATCGAACAAATAGATCCCCTTCCTAAGTTTTTATACATATGCATTATACTCAATCAATGTGCTTGGAAGACATCCTAATCTTGCTCCTCAACAGTCGATCAAGAGAAATTTGAAAGGTATTTACCTCTTTTTAATTCATATGTGTATCATTCTAATTCCCTTGCCGTTTGCTTCTCTTCAAGATCACTTTTGAAGGATAGAGTTTTATTTTTCAAAACTCACTAGTAACTCTTTTGTTCGCTCGAATTGCTGATGATTCATTTAAAAAAGAGTCTCAATTAGGTTTCCTACAATTCCTTTCTCGAAAGGACTTGCCCCTCGGCTATTTGTTCCTTATGTTCATTATTGATGCGTTTGATTAAGAAGCTCACAAGCCATACCTTTCTCTGAGGAAAGAAGGATGAACGTCTTTAACCCAGTTGCTTATCCCTCGATCATACAAAGCCTTGACTTAATGCATACATCCAATCGTTGTCTATGTTTCCTGGTTTTGTGGTCCAGGCACATGGACCTTCAAGTTATCAGTAAAGAAAAAAGGTTTTCTTTCTCTCTCTCTATATCTATATATATATATATATATATATATATATATATATATATATATATATATATATATAAATGCGTGTATATATACACATACACACACGCATATATATGTCTATATATATATATATATATATATATATATATATATATATATATATATATATGCATGCGTGTGTGTATGTATGCATATGTGTCTACACAGGAGTGCGCGCATGTGTGTATATACATGTATATGTGTGTCTCTACACACAGAAGGGTATGCGCATATCTGTGTGTGTCTCCACGGGAGTGCGCGCATGTGCTGCGTCAGTAGGCGCCGATAAATGTATACTCACCTGTAACTTTCACGTCATTAGCGCTGTTTTGTCGCATTCCGTTGTCCTTAGGTGCACGGCATACTTTGTATGACTAGCCTTTTCGTGAACATAGAGTGGTTGTTAAGTTTGCACACAGGAGAAGCATGAAAGTAAGATGAGAATCACGGTTCTGCGTATAGATTGAGATGAGAAGCATGAAAGTAAGATGAGCGTATAAATAGAGATTAGAAACTGATTCTTCCATTGAAGCATCCACTTGCTGATGAGCTATAACCCTGTTTCCGCTTGATGATTCTGTTTTCCTTTTCCTTTATCGGTGTCGATTCCTTCGTATGTGGAAACTGGACACAGTTTTCTGTCTAAAACTAATAACCTGTGTATGCGCGTGTCTGTGACCTAACCCAACTGTCTCGCTTTGTGAGTCTCGAGACCTTGCCCCTGCCTTTGTCTCGCTTTGTGAGTCTCGATGCCTTGCCCCTGCCTTTTACTCAACCGGTGATGCCGCTGAAGGTTTTCTTCCTGTTGTCTTCCTTTTTCTTGATTTATTCAGTCCATAATTTGATTGTACTTTTTTTTTTTTTAATGGAGGTTCGGCCGACGCCTACTCCCTCGGACTTTAACTTTGAAATTACAACTGTACAAGGAAGGGCATAGTACCCATGAGACCCCCCTTATCCCACAAGAACAGAGGTTTACAACTGGGTTAAAGGGCGGTCACAACTACCGCGAGGATGGTCAAACGATGGCCAACAACCACATACATCACTTCCTCGGATTTATATGTCCCTACATGTTGCTGCCAGGGGTTGAACCCTCGCCCCCTCCTCAAGAGGCGAGAGGCCCAACCACCAGGCCAGCGAACCGAAACTTCATAACGTCTTAGCTTTCTCTTCATTTACTCCTCTTCCTTTAAATTCTGTTGCTACCACTTTTCCCTCATGTACTTGCGTGTATATTTCTCTCCTGTGCCTTTTTTATGCCAGTTTCTAATGGTGGCATGCACAATCTTGAATATTCTAATTAAAAAATGGTGGCATGCACAATCTTGAATATTCTAATTAAAAAATGGTGGCATGCACAATCTTGAATATTCCAATATTTAATTAGTAATTTCCCCCCCTTTGGGTTCCTCTATACCTTCACACATACACACAAACATGGACTTGCACCGATGTTTTATTTAAATACCGTTTCGCTTCGCTTGTGTTGTAAAACATGCATTTTTTTATTTACACAACCCGCGGAGTGGGATTTTCTTATTTAAGGAGGAAATTCGGACTTGAGACCTTTTTTTTTAAATGGAAGTTCGACCTTGGCGTATTCTCCCGGACTTTAATAAAAATAAAAAAGAAAAGTTACACATGAATGGGACTAGTGCCCATGGGACCCCTCAAATCTCACAAAGCAAAGGACAAGTTCGGTAAGCTAGAGGGCATTACAAATGAGGCGTACAAATCTATCATCTCCCTCATGGAGGACCCATTTGGGTTTCAGCTTGTTATCGACGAGGAGATAAATACAATGGTGCCTAAATGGTGGAGATCTCTTATCTCGGGAGATTCTTTTACCTAGAAGAAACAAGGATTTCTCAATCGACCATTCCTTTGGGGTTAGGCCAAAGTTGATAGCACAACGCTCCCTCCAAATCTTCCAAAGAGTCTTGCCCATGATGGCATTCCATAGCCTTGATGAGCAGCCAACCGCCTCACCCAACAACGCTTGTTGCCAATTGATTTGGTTCAAGAGCCTCAAAACCCATGTCACGTGATGCGAGATAACATGGGACTTGGGGCAATCGAAGAAGAGGTGAACAAGGTCTTCAATGCATCGATGGCACCGCTTGCATCATGGAGGCACACCACAAATTTTGTTGGCTCTTGCATTGTACCAGATACCCTTATGCAAGATTTGCCACATGAGAACGGACTTCTTGATCTCAATAAGGGGGTGCCAAATAGACATGAACTTAAGTTCCCATCAAAGTTTGGTCCAAGAAAGGCACCACACCTTGTTAAAAGTGTGATGACCATCTAAGTTTTCTTTGAAGTTGGAAATTCTCGATAGTGTCTTACCATTGCACCATTCGAGGCCCTCTAGGCAAGGAGGATCCTGTCCGCAAAGAAGGCGGGTAGTTGAGTGGTCCCACACTAAACACCTGTTTTAAAGAAGAGTCCATTCCTTGAGGGAGATCCTATGTCTCGGGTCTAGTTCATCAAACCTGGTCCACTGGCCGGTCTCTTGTTTCCACAGTTGTGTCCACTGTTTGAACCCCTTGTTCCATAACCGCTTAGCCGTTTGGAGGCTCCAAGACTCCACCCCCCTTATGCCGCTGATCGGGAACCAGATAGAGTCATTTTGTCTTATCCCAGCAGCCCACTTCCACTCATCACTGATTCTGATGAATTGTTTGGCTTTGTTCCAACTCTTCCGTAAGGAACACAGGAGGCTAGAGCCTTTAGGGGACACCGGGTGGGAGGAGAACAAAATCGGGAGGATCCCAATGTCCTTCCAATTGGGAAGAATAACTAAGGTAAGATCTTTCAAATTTTTGAAGATCAATTTAGCCCAAGAGGACTCTCTATTGCTCCAAGCCTTGATAAGCCACTTTGCCGCCAACTCAGCCAACCCAACGATATCCAAAATACCCAAGCCCCCCAAAGTCTTTCGAGCTAATACAAGTTTTCCATTTGATTTTGGGAATCCCCCTCCTATTGGGATCCCGAGTCCATAGGAAGTTTCTACAGATCCTTTCCACTTTGGCCAATTCTTTATCCTTTGGTCTCCAACATGAGATATAGTAAATGGTCGTAGAAAGCATAAATGTGTTGACAACCATTGCATGCCCTGCCAAGTTAGCTTGCATACCTTTCCAATGATTTAGCCTGCTATCTAGTTTGGATAGCACCGAGTTCCACCGTTGGTCCATCGAGATGTTGAAGCCCATCGGAATACCGAGTAGATGGAAGACTTGACCACTAGGGATAACTTGATAGCCCTTGTCAATCAAGAGTTGGGGTGGAGGTCCAAGGATTGCTCTGAAAGCAGTTTTAGCATAGTTGATTTTTGAACCTGACGCCACACAAAAGGTATTCTGCTTCCATTTTACCAATAAAACGCAGTAAAATAAAATATAATGTGACAAAGAAGCTCACTTGTGCCGCTTGTACTTTCCTTTTTCAATCACCTAGTTATTCAGCATAGAAATTTCGGCCACAACCCACGTTCGATCTAAGAAAAGGAACTATGATGACAGCATTTTTAATGAAAAGAGAAAAAGTTAGAGAGAGAGAGATGAAGCTAAAGGTAACGATAAAGTGAACAAATTGCTTTGCTGTTTTTCCTTGACGATTGATGAGATGCGATGGAAAGGCCTGAAGACTGAAGTGCCCAAGAACATATGATTTCATGCTTTATTGACATAATTCAGACAACTACAGAAATTATTTGCGGTTATGATTTTTTTTTTTTTATCATTTTCAGATAAAGTTCGGTGTTCTGAGAGTAAAAGGAAGCAAAAATAGGTCCTATAGTTGTGAATTCTAAGAAACGAGTTGTAGAGTTGTCACACGTTCTATGATGTCACACGTTCGGTGGTCTGAGAGTAAAAGGAAGCGAGAATAGGTCCTATAGACGCTGTTACTTTCTTCTTCATTCCAAAATAAGGCACATGCCTTTTAACAAGTTGAAAGGTATAACAATTCCCATTTCAGTCACCTAAGATGTAACCAGAAAGGTCTGTTAGTATATTGTCTTTGAATAAAGCCCCCAGATTTCACTCTCAGTCATTTAAGAGAAACATGAAGATTGCCAAGGGGCTCATTTAAAAGAAACCTGAAATTGGAGAGGGACGGCTTGTGTGTGAAGTGCCCTAAAAAATCCCTATAATTACTTTCATGTCAACTAGAGTGCATATCCTCCATTAATGATATGTGAGAATTTACATGGAGGTTGAAATATCTCGACTGAATGAGTGAACACACATAGATCACACAATTGAAGCTTTAGAGAAGGATACCATTGAAGCTTTTATAGAAGGATAAAAGGGAAGAATTGTACAAGTGAACATTTCGATATAAGAGCTACGAATCAACGTGAACGTTACTTCTTCATAAAGCGGCACCCTTTCTGCCAGGATAAAATGTCATTCGACAGGCTAATGCCGAACTTCCTTTATATTAAAAAAAAAAAAAAAATGTCATTCGACACGCCAAATTTTGCTTCTAACTTTCATACGAGAAATTACGATATGCCTATAAAAGGCATGCACATATAGATCTATAAAAAAGGCATATAAGAAATTTTGATTTGTCTATAAATCGTATACACACATATATCTATAAAAAATGAAAGGAAAATTACCAATCCCAACTTTTCATTTGACAAGAGGTTTCAAAAAACACCGATTTCTCATAGGCAAAATGGCCCTTGACATGCAAAATGCCATTAAGTTTAGGCCTTGATTTGGATGCACCGAATAATGATTTTAAGAAAAATAATTATCAACCTTCATGATAGAAAATATTCTCTTAAACGAAATTTGAGCATTGTGGCAAGCTTTTCCACTATGTATACTCATCTTGGATATGCCTTGGCGATATCGTTGGAAGAGTCCAAGTGTGCCCAAAGACCTTGAGCATCGAACATGAGTTGAATGTATATATGTTCACCTAGTTTTTGTGTTTCTGTGGAGGATTTTGATAGTTTCTATGCTCATAAATACATTGTAGCAAGGAAAGTCTTCTAAAATTATTGTAAAAGTCATTAAAAGAGCATCTTAGGGCATAGGTAATGTAGGGACTCTACTAGAACGTTTCTACATTTCAGGATATCGTTTCCATTATCTAGAAAACGGAAAAACCTTAAGCATGGCTGATAACATTTCACGTATAGTGGAAGTTATGCTCGACAAAGATAATTATCATATTTGTTCAGGATGGAAAAGTCTCAAAACATTAGTGCATGGAGAACCAAGACTTAGTCGTATAGGCTCTAAAAGGGAGTGTGAAGCATGTGCATTTAGTGAGCATAAAAATTTGAAGTTTCCGAGGATATAATTTCATACAAAAAGACATCTAGAAAAGATACATAGCGACATAGTTGCTTCTATTAGAACCAATATAGTTGTGGATGACTTTGTTTCTTGATATTCATTGGAAATATAGTACATATACATTCCTATGCTCCTTGAGACACAACAATTAATTACTTGAATCCTTTTTTAATCTCAACAATATGGTTGAAAAGGATATGGGCATGTATATAAAGTGTTTACAGTGATACTCATGTGGAGACCGTAGTTCAATTGGATTTTGATTAGTACCTAAGCCATGATAGCATTAAATGATAACTTTCTAGTAGATAAAACCCATATCTGAATGGTATTGCAAAATGCAAAAATCATGTAAAAATCAATGTGGCCCAAGTGGCTTACCTATTGCTCCAAGCTTCAATTAATCATTTGGCTTCCACCTTATTGGCTATTCCTTCACTATCTAGAATGCCCAAACCACCATGGGTTTTGTCTTATGCAAGTAGCACATTGATTTTTGGCACAACCCTCCTATTACCGTTTCCTATCTAGAGAAGCTTTTGCAAATTCTTTCTAATTTGGCAATCTCTTAGACCTTCGATCGCCAACAATTAAATAATTGAAGAAATAAGAAATGTATTAACCACCATAGCTTGCCCAACCAGGTTGATCTGCATACCTTTCGAGTATACCAACTTGTTATCAAGCTTAGAAAGAGCCTAGTTCTATGACTCACTGATTGAAACTTTGAATCCCATCATACTTCAAAATTGAGGTGCATGCCCAAGTCCTTTTAGAATGGTTTATTTTGGACCTAAATGCCTCTCAAAATGTATGTAGGAAACACCAAAAGATATCAATGCTACCTGGATCATTATGCACAAACACATTTGTGTCATTGGCAAAGAGTCTAATGGTCATCTGGTTTTGATTAAGAAGATTTAGGAGACCTTAAATAAGACATAATTATGTCTGAGGTTCAACAAAGTAGCTGAGACCATCGACAACAAGTGCAATGAGAAGAGGATCCAAGGGGAATCCTTGTGTAATAAAACGTTTTAAATGAATAGCTTAAGATAGATGGACATTAATGTTTATCTGAGTTTAGGCTTTTGCTAGTAATGTTGAGATCATCTTAATAATTTTTTTGTCATAGGTAGGGTCTTTAAGAGATTGGAGAATGAAGTCCCACTCGATTATGTCATAAGCTTTATGGAAGTCAATCTTAACAAAGAGCACATCATAGTAGATTGTTTAAGAAAACCCAGTCTTCCTAAACATCAATGATGGCCTTGAGGATGGACCTCCCCTCTATCTTCATTAATCCATTTTTGTAAGTTACAAGCAATGTGATTAGCAACAACCTTAGTGAGGATCTTGTATCTAGTTTGTAACATCGTAATTGAACACCAATTTCAATCTTTTTTTGCTTCTTTTTTTTTGTGAATACGCGTGATATCACCTATTGTGAGATAGTCCGCTAGCGTGCCAAAAGATATGGCCTCTTCTAATACCAAACATAAAAGAATAGTGAAGACGTACTTGGAGGTCTTAGATAAGCCATAAATGAGGCCATCAAGCTCTGTGCTTTTGTTAATAGGACGTGAATTAGCTTCAAAAAACTTATGATCCAAAATTGGAGCTTCAAGAATAGGATTCATTTTTTGAGGAAATCGTTTGGTTTTGAATCTAGAGATGGTCATATTGCTATCACATCTATGAGGAGATAGGCGTGGAAACCCCAAGTGCTGGGTGAAGTGATTGACAATCAACAAAAATATTTTCATCATTCATCTTCCACTCAAAACCACAAATATCCATCACAAAAGGGATCTATTTCTTTGAATGCTTCTTCTTAAGAAGGCCACATATCCATCACAAAAGGGATCTATTTCTTTGAATGCTTCTTCTTAAGAAGGCCACATATCTGCTTAGTAGATTTGTCCACTTTTCACCCAACAATCTTTTAAGTATATATGGAGATTCTTTCTTAGAATTTCCTCTTTGTATCTCATATGCTTTTGATTTTTTTAAGCATTGTTTGGTATTGAGAGTGGCCTTTGTTGACTTCTTTCTTAAGATGCCTAAGCCTTCTATAAAGATTTCCCCTTCTAGATTTATAAATGTTTTGACGATTCTTGAAAGTCTTGATTAAGATGTTGAAAGAAAAAAAAAATGCAACACAATGGAATAGACGAGTAGATAAAGTTGGGAGAAAAACACAGACAAAGATAGATGCAGGTTGAGAGATAGAGAGCTCAAATTCTCATATTGCCAAGCATAATGTAGTTACAATGATGTTGCTTTCCACCCATGCACTCTCAATGTGGAGCTTAGATGGCGATTTGGATAGACTCTAGATGAAGGGCTTACTAGTGCACAATGCTATGTAAAGGCCAAGCTCGTCCATGCTTATATAAATTTTACAAGGGGAGTTGGTATAGATAAACATAGTCGAGAGATAAAAACAAATTTGGCAAAATATACAATCTCACAATATCTTCACGACTAGAAGTCTTATCATCTCGGCCCTATGGGTTCATGGATAGGCCCCTGGACCCCATTGAAGGGTGAAAGCCCCCCCCCCCTACACTCCCCCCATTAAGGTTCTATGGGGAAACTATGTTATGCCATAAGGCCTTTATTCTTTCCTTAAATGGCAATCCAATGGCCCGAAAGTTATACCCTACCTAGTCTAATGTCTAGGCTTACAAAGATCATCTATAGCCATCAACGATCACACATAGACCTCATCTAACTTAGAAGTTAGGGCTCCATAAATGTGTGGGCTCTCACAATGGCATCTCCACATAATGGGGACCATACAACTCAGAGAACCATGGATCATTTGTTGTCACTTGAGGGTGGAGTATTGAGCATGTCTAACCACCCCCCTGAATGTCCACTCTATGCTGAACTACCTCCTTGGTCCAATCCCAAGCTTTGGAAAGTGTCGAAGATGTTGCTCTCTCTACTCACACACATAATGATACTCAATTTGTATGTGCTTGATACATGCATGGAAAACAGGATTCTCGATGATGCCTATGCAACTTTGGTTGTCACAGTTCAACTCTATAGCCTACTGTGCTTGTATCCCTATGTGCTTGTATTCCTTTGTTGCAACACATCTAGCTTTGTACTCACCTTCAATAAAAGATAATGCTACATTCAATCGCTTCATACTCATCCAAGATAAAATCCCTCATCCAAAAGAAAAGAGACATCCAAAAACTGATTTTCTGGTATCTCGTGCGCAATTTGAGTCACATTATCTGTCCTGAGACTATCCTTTTTCATAAAGAATACCATAATCAATGGTTCCTTTCACATATGTTAGTATCCACATGCTTTCCTTCCAATGAGTATGGCAAGGCTTATTAGACAACCTGCTTACTACTCCAACAACATAAAAGATATATGGTTTGTTACTCCACAAGTAGATGAGACTTCCAACTATTTTCTTGTATCTTCGAATATCCACTTGAGGTAAAGTATCTTGAATAGATAATTTTGTCTCGACCTCCATAACTGTAGAAATTTAGTTGCAATCCTCCATGTTAAATGCCTTCAATATTTATCTTGCATACTTTTGTAAGAGATGAAAATCTTCCCCGCTTCCTGCCAAACGTCAAGGCCTAATTAATAATGAATTAAGCCCAAGTTTTTCACTTTCATTTCAAATTCTGAGCTTAGTTCATCTTTTGTTTGTTGAAGAAGAGCATCATCATTTCCTATAATCACAGCGTCATGTACATAGAGTACAAGCACAATTGTCTTTTCTCCTTTCTTTAGAACATGCAAGTTAGCATCAAAAGAACATCATTTAAAATCTACATCCAAGAGATACTTATCTATCCATTGGTACCATGCTCTAGGGGGTTGTTTCAACCCACATAATGCCTTCTTCAGCTTATATCACTTGCTCTATGAATGGGGAAGCATAAACCCTGGTGGCTGACACACATATACCTCCTCCTTGAGGCCTCCATTTATGATCGCTGATCTAACAGCCATGTGGTAGAGTGGTCAATGCCTATGTGCACCCACAACTAGTACTAGTTAGATGGTATTCATCCTTGTAGTAAGGGCAAATGATTCCCAAAAGTCAGTGCCTTCAAATTTTTAGTAGGCTTTGTGCAACAATTCTTGCTTTGTACTTTTCCACACTACCATCGGCCTTGTACTTTAGCTCCTAGACCCACTTGGTACGAATGAATTTATGCTTAGGGTTCGATCCACTAGCTCCCAAGTTCACTCTTCATGATATTGTTGTATTTTGTTTGCATGGAAGCCCCCAATTTGGATTGTGGAGTGCTTCTTCCACATTAGTGGGTTCCTTTGCTTATTCTTGAATGTGATCAACAATTAGGACTATGATTATAATAAGGGTGCTGGCCAGTCTCTGTTCATCTATTCTTTATGATCACCTTGAACTATCTGCAACCTGTTCTAGTGATTGTGGAATGGGGTTTCCAAAATCATAGAGCTTCCTCACCCAACATGGCAATGGATTTTCTACTTGGGTGACAACAGGTTGGTGACTTTCAAACTCCTCATCTAAAAATGATGCTTCCTTTTCTTGTGTAGAAGGGATAGCTGTTGGGATAGTTTCATAGTAGATTGCACGTTCACTAGATCATAAAGTGGAAGCTCTCTTTTCCTCCTCATTGCATGTAGCTGCTCCTCATTACACACCACATCACGGTTGACCATGATCTTCTTAGCCTCAGGGTCCTAAATCTTATAAGCCTTGTTATCTCCATTGTACCCAAAGAAGATACATCTTATGCTTTTAGTTGAAGCTTGTTTCTCTCCTTATCTTGAAATGTACATTACATTCAATTTTAAATATTTTGAAATGGGAAACATATATCTTTTCACTAGTCTAGGCTCCTTGTGGAGTCTTTCCATCAAGTATCCTAGTGTAGCCTTGGATTTTGTGTCCCTTCGTCTTGTAGTGGAAACACTCTCCTTTGAACATATTTTTGTCGTTCTTGTTTTTGTCTCCATCTTTGGAAGAGTTTTCTTTGTTTCCTTTGGAATTTGCTATGAATGCAGCATCTCCTTTGCTACCACCACTCCTTGCCTTGAGCTGTAGCTCCTCCTCCACGAGTAAGGCACTGAATTCTTCAAAAGTTAGTGGTTGAGGTATAATTTGACTATTAAAAGTACTTACCAAACCATCAAAGGTAGGTGAAAAAATTCAAAGAAAATTTCGAGCTAGCTCCTCACTTGACTTTTGTACACCTACTCCCACCATTTGATCTTGTAGATTCTTTATGTGAATGATAAACACCTCAAAAGTCTCACCATTAGAAAATCTTTATGCTCCTAGCTGATTCTCGAAGTTCTGAATCTCTGTGTTATTATGAGTTTCATATTGATATCTCAATATGTTCCATGCTTTAGAGGCCTTCGTAATATGCTTAATGAGAGTTAGAAGACTATAACTAGTACTTGTAACTAGAGTATAAACACTTGATGTATAAATTTAAACATTAATTATGAGTTACTAACCATAGCCATAACAAACCTAGGTTGTCCCAAATAAAAACTCTAATTAGGAACTCGGGGAATCTACTTTTTCCAATAGGAATGCCTTAGATTAATTAAATTCTTTATATATAAGCATGAAAAGGAATAAAAACTTAATAAAAATAAAAAGAAGAATTGAATTAATCAAAATGAAAAATAATAATAGAAAAATAAAAATCAAGAATAAAAAAAGAGAAAAAAATAGGAAAACAAAAAAAATCAAAATAGAAAGAAAAGATTGGACTTTCTTGAAATGGAAAAGAAGAAAAAGATGAACTTCTAAAATTGGAATGGAAAAATTGGAGAGATCTAAAAGATCTAGAAATGAAACCTTTAGGAAACCTATAAATGCATGCATAGCTTTCGTTAGGTTTCTCCCATGAATTTTCTTTCTGGTACATAATATTAGTGTGTTCTTTCGATGGCACAACTCAAGGCTCTGCTTATTCTGCTACAAAGAACGTGAGTCTACATATTCTATCCACATGTCTCGCTGAAGAACATAGAACGGACGGATTTGAAGTAATCGTCACCTCTCATGTTGCTATGGAGAGATTCACCGTTAACATTGCACAAAGATATCAATCGAGGAGATGAAGTATATGCACACACACACATGCGCGCGCGCACACACACACACACACACATATATATATATATGTATATATATATATATATATATATATATATATATATATATATATATATATATATATATATATATATATATATATATATATATATATATATATATATATATATATATATATATATATATATATATATATATATATATATATATATATAGAGAGAGAGAGAGAGAGAGAGAGAGAGAGAAGAGAACAAACTAATTGGCAATGCCTTGACAGGAAATAGATTGGTGAATGCAAGTAGAGGCAATGATGAGAGAAAGAGAAAGAGGGAGATCTCCTAAGAAATTGATCTTGATAGCACCTTCATGGTAGGCATCAAATCTAGAGAGAGCGAGAGACAGTGGCAGGCTGCTGCAAGGACCTGGTGTACTCAAAAGATAGTGAAGGCACAAAAATGTTTTACACAAGAAGTAGAGAGAAAGAGAGACATGGAGAGAGAGAAAGAGATGCAATGCTGCTACATGAATCCGATGCACTAAAGTGACAGTGAAGGCACAAAAAGATTTTGCATGAGAGAGAGAGAGAAGAAGAAGAAGAAGAAGAAGAAGAAGAAGAAGAGTTGTGGCTATGGTGCTACAGATGTGATTGCACAAAAGAGAGAGGAAATAGAAAGAGAGACAGAGACATAGAGAGAGAGGGAGAGAGAGAGAGAGAGTGAGTGACAGAGAGAGAGGGAGAGTGAGCGATTGAATTCAAAGCGGGTGGCCAGTACCATATTTCATCTACCCCTCGAATTTTGGGGCAATGAATCGGTGCATATTCAGTGAACGTGTGAAATCGGCAAGGCCCTCTTGGCCTATTGGAGCCTATAAAAGCAATGGACTAGTACTCATTGGGGGGCAGATTCGGGCATCTCTTTTGGACCTCTCTTTGCACTCTGTGACTACAAGCCTACTGTAGGAGTCACTCTGTGGTGAGGATACAGAGTATGGGCTTCCCTGTGGAGGGCGAATAGCACTAGTGTGAAGAAGTGGCTTGGTTTTGTCATTTCGTGTGATTCAATGATATTTCTGTGCTCGTTCCCTTAGAGCAAGTCTTCATATCTTTGTACTGATTAGTGCAAGTCTTCATTTACTTGTGCTCATTGTATTTGACAAATCTCTTGTATTGATTCTGTTTAGTTCTGGATTGATATGTTAGCAAAGAGCATCAACTTATTGAGCATTTCTTTTTGCCCTACATTGTAATCATCTGTTCAAACTAAGGAGTGTTTCTTTTGCCTACATTGTAATCATGTGTCCGAACTAAGGAGTGGTTTCGTTCTTCACTATTGTCATTTGTCATTACTTTTCTTGTTGAGTGTCTACAATACCATGTGTCTATTGTGATCATGCCTTCTCAGAGGAATGTTAAAGGGTATACTTCGCGAAGGAGAACCTCCCTTGAGTAGGGGAAGTACTAGAAGTGCATATTGCCTGCATTTGTTAAAAGTAGGCACTTCAGTACCTCCTCTATAGTCATTAAAGGTGTCTTTATTGGTTGTGCAATTGAAAGAAAGTGATACAAATTCCATGTTCCACATGTAGGGGATATCAGACTCCCATGCAATGCATATGTCGTAGAAAGTCAGATTTAGGATAAGAAGAAAGAGATTCTAGATTTCATAAAAGCAAATGACTATGCATTTTCTAGAAGGAATTGGGTTCAACCATACAAGGCGGGTGATGAAGCTTCTCAAACCCTAAGAGATGCACGTGAAGAGAGAATCGCATGACCTAAATCAATACCTAGTCCATCATCAGTAGCTCTGGAAGTTCCAACTTATGAAGTTGTAGAAGGTTCTAGAGTTCCAATCAATAGAGATACTAAAGAACTAGAAAGGATTCCACCACTTTTCATGAATACACCAAAGTGGTTATATCAAACCTAGAATGATAGGGGTATAAAGGAATACACTAGAAGAACCAGAAGTCAAACAAGCAGACAACAAGGAGACTAGGTAACTTATTCAGGACATTTTGAGAGTTATAATATTTTAGCACTTACTTCAATTGAGATGAACTCGCAAGTGTTCAAGATGCACTACAAAGTGATATGATTATCATAAGTCCCAAAGATTCAGAACTTAATTTTTTTAAATAAAACTTAGGTATTTTACATTATTATCTTGGGATTTAGTTCAAACACAGAGATGAGTGTATCTACATGACACAACAAAAATACAATGAGAAATTATTGGAAAGGTTTGAGGTGATAGATTCTAAGCCTATGTAGACACCTATGGATGTCAATGTGTCATTACAGTTGGATGCAGATTTAGAACCATTTGATGCCATGTTATATAGTCAAGTAGTTGGTTGCTTGATATATCTATGCAATACACATTCTAACATTTAGGTTGCAGTTTATCACGTATCCAGGTTCATGCAGAGTGAGCTCAAGATTTAGTGGAAATCAGTAAAGACATAGTTGCACATGTTAGAATTTTTGCATGTTATTAAACCTTATCCCATTGTGACATTGAAGGGGGGGGGGTGTTGGAAACAATGCTCAACATGATCAAAATCATCTCGAAACTATAGCAAAAGAACTATTCTTTATGGTTCTCCTACAAGAAACCCACGTGGGCTTAGTGGTTAGAATATATGACTTGCAAAGCAAGCACCTCGGTTTGATTCCTGTTAGACACGGCTCCAAAAAGTTTTGAAGAAATATTTATCAAAAAGCATCTCAACACTTCACATCATAGAATATTTTTTTTCGTAGAACGTTTTGCAATCGCAATTATTCTTGTTTTTTAGTTAGTCACTTGCGAACATGTTTTATTAGCAAGATTTTTGAAGCCTTAGCAATACTATATAAGAAGAACCAATCTATTGTTCAAATCATTGCTCAAGGTGAGAATCTCCCTCAAGTGCGCAATGCTAAGGAGGAGATCCTGGAGGAACTCTTTGAAGGAGTGTTTACACACACTGGGAGAAGTTTTGCTCGACATCTGGAGACATCTAGGGGTGTTGGTGTCAACAACATACTAGGAGTAACATGTCTACATCTATCCGCACTTGTTTATTCACTAGTTTCTGATTTAGAGAATCAAAGTTCGGGTTTTTTGTAAAACAATTCTAAATTGTTCATATTCTCCATATTCTTTCTCTCTCTCTCTCTCTCTCACTCACACACTCTTCATACCTCTTAGGCACACAATCTCTTGTATCTAGTTCTAATTTCTACCTAAATTTAGATATTGTCAATTTGTATTATATTCACACATTCTAATTTGACATTGGGATATAGATAGTGTAGGTGAGCATCGTAGTTTACCATTATACTTGAAGGATCCTATCAATTCGCTCTCTATCTCTCACTCAACTTCTTGTTGCATTTTAGGGTGTGTATGCTAAGGTGCATGTGTTGGAAGATCCTATAAACCTATGATTTATTGTTATTGTGACCCACCCCACTTCCAATAGTATATACGACAATGTACAATGACATTTTATTGGGTCATACCAACGCTAGGCATACCGATAGTCAGACCTCGACATCGATATCACCATTTGAAATGCCTAAAAAGACCACGTTAATCATATCAATAGTGACTTGACCACCAATATAGCTGTTCAGAGCTTTTTGCCGGTATAGGCATTGAAAAATGACATCATGGATATAAGCACTGGTATGTGTGTTGATACAAGCATCCATATAGGTGTCAGTATATGCATCGGTATGTTGACAGAAATACCAATGCTCATACCTGCACCTATACGGATGCATATACCAATGGTGTGTTTTAATAACTCGAGAGCAAAAAGTCAACACTTGGTTATGTTTTGAACTGCATACATTCTACTTTTGCGAGTTTGCATCTGCACGTACATTGTGCTCGTCCCCCTACATTGTATTCACCTTGTGCACACACACACACACACACACATACACAAAGCTCTCTCTCTACACACACTTTTGTCTCTATCTCTTTAGATCTCCCATCTTGGTAAGTAATGCGCATACACTTTCACCCTTTGTCTTTCTCTATGTTTTCTCTTTTCTAATTTCTTTTTCTTGTTGATTTGCAAGAGCTTTTGGCATTGGTTCTTTCAAATTTGATGAGAGACAATGTTTATTTTGGCTTTGATGATAGCGATCTGAAGAATTACATCGATGTAAGTGACTATTATTGGGCCATCAAGATTCTTTTTTAACAGGTAACTCCATCTTGAGCCAATGACCTTCATAGATGGTTTCTTGGGAACCAATTCACAAGCTTGATTTTCTTGTAGGGATTCAATTTCTTCGTCGATGTCATCTCTCCATTCTGGTCTCTTCTTGGCCTTTTCATATGTTGATGATTCGTCTAAGTTTGTATCTTGAGCAATATAAATGGAATGGTTAGTTATCAAGGAGGTTTCATAACTGTACCGTTTTGGCTTACTTTACTCTCTAGTAGATCTACTTATAGTTTGTTGAGATGATTCTACCACATCTGGCAACTCTTGCACTTTAGCTTTGCCTTTGGATCGCATAAAATTGATTTCACCTCTTGGAGTTTTCTGATCATCATCAGAATCACTTCAGTCTTCATGTGTATGTTTATTCCTCTTTGAAAATGTTGAAAAGTCTCCCTCTAGGTCATAAGGAAGTTTAATTTTCCTGCAATCATCTTCAAACCAAGATTTTTTTCATAAAAACAACATCACTACTAACAATGAAACCTTTGTTAGTTGGATTATATAGCCTATAACCTTTCTCATTAAGGTCAAAGCCAATGAATATGCATTTCTATATGTTTGGATCCAATTTGCCTCTCGTTTGTGATGGTATGTGTGCATATGCTATGCACCCAAAGATCCTGTAATGATCAAGACGGTCTTCCTCCATTCCATGCTTCATATTGTCTCATCCCATCCAATTCTTTTGATGGAAGTCTATTGATTAGATAGATGGTTTTTGACATAGTCTCTACCCATAAGTAATTGGGCAATTTCTTCTCATTTAGCATTGACCTTGTAGCCTCCACTATGGTTCTACTCCTGCTTTTGCCACTCCATTTTGCTTTGGAGTATACCTGATTGTAATCTCTCTCTTGGCGATAAGCATCAAAGTCATGGGAGAAATGCTCTCCCCCTACATCTGACCTTAGCCTCTCCAAGGTTTCTCATGTTTGATTTTCAAAAAGTGCTAGATATGTTTTGAAACAATAGAACACTTCATCTTTATGCTCTATAAAGTATAGTATTTTCCATCTGCTACAATCATCAATGAAAGACACATAATATCTAGATCTAGAGATAGATGTCTCTTTTATTGGCCCCCATACATCTATATGGGCTAGCTCCAATAGGTTTCCATGAATGTATCCCTTCTTTGTCAATGGTTGACTATGAGACTTGCCAAATTGAGAAGCACTACAGTTATAAATCATGTGCTGCTTGGAAATATTTGGTAAACCAAGCACACTCTAATCCCCACTGATTAGCTTCAGACCCCTTTCACCTATATGAGCTAATCTCTTGTGCCAAATTTCCAATTCTGATAATGTTTGACTACCATAGTTGAACAAAGCAATGTTCCTAGTATCTTTTGTTGGTGCAATTAAGCCCAAGCCTACATGCTTGATAAATTCACATAAGCTTGATGTACTAGCATATCACTTGGGAAGCTTCATATGTACAACCGCTTGTAACTTTGAGCTATAATTCCTCATTGTAAAAGTGAAGTAAACCCATGCGAAGTTAGGAAGAATAGAATCTCCGAATTCTTTGTAGTTGAGTCAAGAGAGAATCCATCCTATACTTTAGGATGCACCTTATTTTTAGAGATTTGAATTTGAATTCAAATCCTTTCCTCCAACAAAAAGTTATAAAAGATGAGAAGAAAAGCATGCATGTATCTTTGGGTTCAGTGATCATTTCCGTGTACCTTCATTGAGAAGAGGAGCTCATCTCATAGCTCGCTCATTCTACACTCATTGACCAATGCCTTATTGCCAATAACATTGTATCATTACTTGATTTAGTCTATACAGAATCATTACTACTTACTCTCATATCTCTGTCACACTCTATCAGAACAGTGATTTTGTATGAGCTGGTTCTCACTGTATACTGCATCATTTTGCATGATTTAAAGTATGAAATCTTTCACATACTCTCTATTTTAATCTCAAAAACTTTCATTGATATTGGCTCTCTCAAGCATTAGATATCATTCAATTAGTGCCCACTTGTTTATGACTATCAAGGCCTGTAAAAGTCGGGGTGTATGTTTAACTTGCTAAACATAATTCTATGCATATAGTTTATCATTATAAATGATTCCATCACTGGTAGCTTGTTAAGCTAATTGAATTTCCCCAAAAGGAAGTTAATTAATTTTGTTTGTACTCAAAGAATTGAGTAAACCTGTGAACAAGTGTTGTGAAGAGATGGATAGGTATTGCTTGAAGATGAAGAGGTGTTGCAAAATCCTTGATCTACACCAGCCATTTGGAAAATGATTTTCCAACCGTAACTCAAGAAGATCAACACCAAGCACAGGACATCAACTTAGAAGATGAGGAACACATTGAATTCAAAGCTTGGAAGTCAAGAGGCAAGTTCAAATACAAGCAGTTAGAGGATCTACCCGAGTCTTCCAATCAAGCTTTAAGGAGATGACAAAGAGAAAGTAAGAAACCCATAAGGTATGGATATCACACATCCTTAGTCACAAAGCACTCTATGTACATCAGTAAAGATTCAATGATAGAGGAGCCTTCTTCATTTGAAGAGGCTAAGAAGAAGAAATAGTATAGAGAAACCATGCAGAAGGAAGTCTTAATTATGCTACTTTGACAAGAGTGGATATTGCATATGTTGTGAGTACACTGAGTCAATTCATGCATGTACCAAGGAAGCCACACATGGAAGTTGCAAAGAGGGTGCTTATTTATCTAAAGGGTACAATGAATGAGGGATTATTCTATCCCTTCACTTTTGACATAGATATAAAGCTATATTCTGATGCAGATTGGGCAGGCTCCAAGGATGATAGGAGGAGCACTTCAAGGTACCTATCTCTTGAAGGTTCAGAGATCATATCATGGTCATCCAAGAAGCAACCAACTATGGCCTTATCTTCCACAGAAGCAGAGTATAGAGGTTTGGCTAATGCAACTCAGGAAGCTATGTGGCTTAAGCAATTGTATGCAGATTTTGAGATACATTCCTACAATTCAATTATCTTTGGAGATAATACTAGTTCACTTCATTTGGTTGATAATTGTGTGTACCATTCTAGGACTACGCACATTGAAGTGCATTATCATTACGTTAAAGAGAAACTGCTTAGCAAGGATATCCAATTATCCTATGTATCAACTCATTTGCAATGTGCAGTTTTACTTACCAAAGCATTGGATGGAACAAAGATGAACATGTTCAAATTGATGAATCGGCTATAAGAGATCAAGGAGCAATAAAGATCAAGCATGGTAAGCTTGAGGAAGAGTTTTTGGTGCAATTAAGCCCAACCCTACATACTTGATAAATTCACATAAGCTTGATGTACTAGCATATCACTTGGGAAGCTTCATATGTAAAATCTCTTGTAACTTTGAGATATAATTACTCATTGTAAAAGTGAAGTAAACCCATGTGGAGTTAGGAAGAATAGAATCTCATAATTGTTGGCATTTGATTCAAGAGAGAATCAATCCTATACTTTAGGATGCACTTTATTGGTAGAGATTTGAATTTGAATTCAAATCCTTGGCTCCAAAAAAAAGTTATAAAAGATGAGAAGAAAAGCCCGCATGTATCTAGAGGTTTAGAGATCATTTCCATGTACCCTCATTGAGAAGAGGATTTCATCTTATAGCTCACACATTCCACTCATTGATCAATCCTTATTGCCAATAAAATTGTATCATTACTTGATTTAATCTATATGCAATCATTACTACTTACTCTTATATCTTTGTCACACTCTATCAAAACAATGATTTTGTCTGAGTTGGTTTTCATTGTATAGTGCATCATTTTGCACATGCTTTAAAGCATGCCATCTTTAGCATACTTTCTATTTTAATCCTACAAAGTGTCATTGATATTGATTCTTGCAATCATTAGATATCATTTAATTAGTGCTCACTGGTATGTGACTGTCAAGGCCCGTAAAAGTTAGGGTGTATGTTCAACTTGTTAAACATAATTCTATGCATATGGTTTATCATTTTAGATGATTCCACTCATGAATGGTAGCTTGTTAAGCTAGTTGAAGTTCCCCAAAAGGAATTTTATTAATTGCTGCTATACTCAGAGAATTGAGTAAAACTCTTGGCAAGTGTCTCAACCAAAATAGCAAGTTTTGGAACTTGGATATTATCCCTACCTATTGTTTTTTATTCTATCATTTGTGCATCACTACAACATATGAGGGGCATATCGACATTGTCCATACCGACGGTCATGCCTTGGTGTCGGTATGACTGTTGAAAATGCTTGAAAAATCATGAATGGAATATCGATGGTATGAGCGTTTGTATATGCATTGGTAATTTATTGGAAATTACTAACGCTTATATGGACGCTTATACCGACCCTTATACCGACACTTATCTCGACGCTCATATGGACGCTTATACTGAGGCAACGTTTTAATCGGAACCGAGAGCAAAAATTTGACATGTGGAAGAGGATAATGGTGGTTGAAAAGATGCATATAAGCTCCTAGAAAGTGGAGGATAATGGTGGTTGACAAGATGCATATAAGCTCGTGGAAAGTGTGGGATAATGGTGGTTGACAAGGTGCATATATTCTTTCAAGCAATTTCAAGTGTCATGGAAGAGTGGGTCGATAACTGAGTTTCAAAAAAAAAACAAAAGAGAGGAGTATTTTTTTAAATTATTGGAGGTTCAACCAAAGCCTACTCTCCCGAGGTTTAATTTTGAAATTGCAGCTATACAAGTGAATGGGCATAGTATGTTAATATATTTTGGTAGTGATGTGTGCGAACATACTCGGACTACCGGGGCACTTTTTTCCCTCTTTAGAAGGTTTTTGCCCCCAAGCTTGTATATAGGCCTATTGCCCTAATGCGCTAATTATCTATGTACATTCTAGTGGTAATATATTCCATATTTTGTGTTGTGCTCCAATATTCTTTTTGTTCCTTGTGCTATTCCTGTGCTTTCGCACACCTCAAACTCCAACAATTGGTATCAGAGCAGGTCGCCGCTTCATCTAGGATGTCATCGACACCCATCTGGTCACAATCTCCGAATCACATGAAATTTGGTGAGCATACTCAGGGTGATTAGGAAATCAAAACTGCTTCGCTTTGTGATGCCGAAATCGTGATCTGAGCTTGTTTCAGCCTTGCTCTATTGAAGGCTTGTAGGCTATTTTTTCTTTTTGTGCCAAAGATATATAAAAGTTTCAATTCGCCAGTGTAAGCGTCTCGAAGTCTATTATAGGTTTAGCAGAACTTGACAGGGTAGTTCTGCTCAACGTTTTGCGATACAGTCAATTTTCTACATCTAGGTATTTTAGTCAGTGGCCATGGCTCAAAGCAATAATATATTCCGTATGTTGGCTATTGAGGATAAGTTGGATGGTATGAACTACCCATTATGGGCTTATATGATGCCTCATGTATTGGTCACAAAAGGACTATGGAATATTGTGCAGGGTGTTAAAAAATGTCCTATTTCACCTATAAATGCAAGTACTAAAGCTAATGTAGATGGTGTCGAAGATGGTGATATTCTGTAAATTCCTGTTCATGCTACGGTTTTTGCTACACCTACTATAGAGCAAATTCGTTGGGATGGCAGATATGCTCAGGCACATGCATTGATAGCCTTGTCTATCAAATATGCCATTATTCCGCACATTCACTCTTGCACAATAGCTAAGGATGATTGGAATACACTTATCACTTTATAACATGCAAGGAATGAGGCTCATGTTGCTTACCTTTGAAAATAAGGTGATTCTAAGCACACTTTTGTGACAAAGATCAAAGACTTGAAAAAAGAGTTGATTTTTGCTGATGAAGTTACACCAGATAGCTCACTTGTGTAGAGTGTTCTAAATGGTCTTCTTGATTCATATCAAAGTTTTGCTTCTACTCTTCATTTGATGATGAAAGGAAATCCAAAGGCCTTGACATGTGAGGAGTTACTCTCTGTTCTATTGCAAAAAGTTCAATCTAGGAAGAACAATTCCATCATGTGTGTTGTAGATCAAGTTTTTATGGCTAGTCAGAAGGGCAAAGGTAAATGGAGCTTATCTAGTAGTAAGCAAAAATTAGCAAACATCACACATTCAAAGAAGGAAGACAAAGATGAGAGAAATCAGGTAAAAAAATTCTTTTGTAAGTACTATAAAGGAAACAATCATGTCATAAAGAAGTGTCCAAAACTGGCTACAAAAGAGGCAAAGAAAAAAGAGGCTGGAATGGTTGTTGCAGAGGCCTCGACACCGAAAACAAAGTCTACTAATCTTGTGCAAAATGAAGAATGGGTGTCTACTATTGTTTGCAGTTTTGATCCATTTTTGCATGAGAAATGTATGCGTGCAGTAGACTTAGATGTTTGGTACTTTGGTAGTGGGGCAACCAAACATATTACCTCGCAACATAGCTTCTTCACTTCACTTGACCTACCCCTACAAGGAATACTCTCACATGTACCAACAATTCCTCTTATCCTATTATGGGACTTACACTACAAGGACTACAGGCGCATAACAACAGTTAAGGTGACACAATTTCATCGCCATAAAAATGCAAAAACCATTGCAAGAAGCATCAACATAGTTTCTTCTTACAAGGAATACGGGTGCATAGTGACGGTTAAGGCGACACAATTTCATCACTATAAAATTTCGTCTCATTCTCTCATACAATGCTTGGATCAGAAAGGTAAGACCCTTATGAGCTTAATATGCAAGGATTGGATCATTTGGTGTTTTTGTGTAGAGATATCAATTAATCCCCATGATTGTCTATATGCACTATCTCCTTTTTGAAATGTGAGGATCACACTCGTGAGCTCCTAATTATATTCTTGCTCTCTAGTAACTATAAATTCATGATATAAATTGGGGTATCTCATTTTCCTTCCCGTTAGAAGCTTTGCAAAAAAGAAGTTTTCTCAATCCATACAACTTTGCAAGTATTGCATTGGTCTTGAGACCACCCTTTGGATACTAAACTATCCTTATACCTATTTATGGTTCCATCGTTCTTCTTTATGATCTTCATGTTGATTCCTTAGGCACTAATTACCAAGTGTTTTTCTATTTCAATGCTTCCATTTCTTCCTCCATGGCATGCAACCACTCTATAGAATGCTTAATGACCAATAAGGTATCATACGCATAACTTTCGAGCTTCTTCTTTTCCCTAGTTGATCTTCTGCTTATTTCTTGAGATTATTCTACTACATATCTTAATTCATGTACTTTAGCTTTCCTTCTAGGTGTCTTCAGATCATCTTTTGATTCACTTAATTCTTCAAGTATGTGTGAATTTTTTATTGATAGGATTCAAAAAACATCCTCCAAAGTCCTAGGGCAAGTTGACTTTGATTGACGTTTGTGTGCCATAATTGAAAACTACTATGTTTGTTGTGTCTTGGAGTTCAAAGACGAGTTGCATATCTTTGTTTTCATGTTTAGAAATCTTCTTGAATTCTTGGTATTGATCTTACGCATAAGCTCCATAACTTGTAAATCTCACCTCTAATCCCTTCTCCACATTCTCTTCTGCAGTGTCAAATTCTTGGTGATGCTAGGTACAAAGAGAAATCTCCTCAACAAATATTTATGTTACCATTTGATGTCTTCAAATTTCCAATATCCTCCATAGGGCGCTTTGTGTCATATCCTATTTGCACTTCATGCTTGTTCTTGGGGGCTTCCAGATTTAAGAGTAGTGCTTCATGCATCATCTTCCAAGCAACATATATCATCCTTTATGCTTATTAGCTAGATAAATAGTCCCACAACACTCTCAAGCCATTACTTATAGCAGGTGTGAACCAGGTTTTAGCTACACCAACTCATCTCTTGTGATTATCCACCATCTCCTCCAACATCTTTGAGCTCAAACGTAAATAGTCTACCTGATTTTTCTCCTCTTGATATCCTCTTGAATCCTTGATGTGGATCCTCAACAAATGCTCCATTCTTTGTAAATCTGATTTGCAATCCTTTCTCAAAAATTTGACCAACACTTATGAGATTTTTGGTTATGGTTGGCACATACAATACCTTGCTCAATAGGTTCATATTACCATTTGAAGTAATTACTTTGCATATCTTCTCCACTAGATGCCTTGTATCATCTCTTGTTTGGAATTCATGTCTTTTTCTTGGATCTTTTAAGTCTTAGAGTAAAGCTACATTCCTTGCTACATGATTTCAACAACCCAATTCTATATAGAATACATAAAGATTAGGGAAGCCTACTATTGGTGAGACATATATGTGAGTGTGCAAGAGTTTGTGAGGACTTGTGCCACATGTCAAGTTCTTTCTTTGGTTAAAAATAGAGCCCCTTTATATATGAATTATCCTCCTTGTATTCATTATAAGTGGGTGGTTGAACTTGTAACCATGCCCAAAGGAATTGATAAAATGAGATACATAGTACTTGCTAAAGAGGACTTGACTAACCATGTGGAAGGTCAAGCTCTTTGGACGAAGAACACTTATTATGTATTGAGATTTTTTTTAGATGTTATTTCATGATTTGGATACATAAAGAAAGTGGTTGCAGATTGGGCCGAGTTAGATGTGAGGGAGACAAATGAATTTTTTGACCAACATGGGATTCAATTTTCTCCCACTACAGCCTATAAGACTGAGGCTAATGGAAATATTGAGAGAGGTCATCCTTCGATCGTGAAAGTGATCTGTAAGTCATACATTGGTTACATAAAGTAGTTGCCTAGATTTCTTGCATTTGGTTATAGGCAAATAAGATAAGATACACCCGGTCCACATAATTTATGCCTATCGAACTATTGTACTCTCAAAAGCCACTTTTCCCCATCCAAACTCGGATTCTGACATGGATGGAACTCCTTTGCAATGATAAAATGAAAAGGGAAGATTTATTATCACCCAGAATAAAACAATTAGAACAAAGAAATGAGAAGTTAAAAGAAGCACTATGAAAGATAAAGGATTCAAGGTTAAAGAATAAGATTTACTTTGATAAGACTCATAAACTTAGGCCACATGAGATTGTAATAGATGACTAGGTATTAGTGTATAAGAGTACATTTGATACTCAGTATGATGTGAGAAAGAAACTTATTAGAAGATGGTTTGGGCCATATGTAATGATGTCTATATTCAATAATGGTACATATGAGCTTCGTATATTTTATTGGAGTTTGAGGTCTGCCAAAGCACATGAACAATACAAGGAAGTCAAAGAAGCATGGAGCACACCACACAATACTGAATGTATTACAAAGAGAATGTACAAAGATAAGTAGCCCATTAGGGTAATAGGTGTATATACAAGCCATGGGAAATAACTTTCTAAATAGTAAAAAAGTGCCCCAATAGTCCTAGCATATTCACACACATTAGTACCTAAATGTATCAACAAATCCCCCTAGGAGTGATGTGGTGAACAAGGAGCTAGCACTCATGTATAAGGAACTCCCAAGCTATGTGGAATCAATCTACAAAAGGAAGTAAGCCCAAAGCTTTGCAGTAAGCTTCAAACTTTAGACAGAGCCTTTGTGAAAATGTCTGTAATGGTCTTGTGTGTGGGCACATATGCCAAATTGATCTCTCCAATAGAGAACCTCTCCCTAACATAATGATAGTGCAACTCAATGTGCTTAGTGTGAGCATAGTAGGTTGCTTCTTGCTTAACCAAGATATACATGAGCTACCAAGCATGATGCAAAAGCCATTAGTGGACACATGTGTGTCATAGCAACGAGCCTAGTCAGAGTTAGAAAAGCATGTAAATGTAGCTGTAGTGATCCCCCTTGAATTAAAACAATCCAAGTGGCCAGGTACCACTCAAGTAGCAAATGATGCGCTTAACTACTTGCCAATGCTTGAAACCTAGGCAATGCATATCTGTGAGAAAGCAAAATGAATATGTGGCCGATTAATGCATAAGTAAATAAAGCATCCAATAGCCTACTGATAGAGAACAACATCAAATGCATCTCTAGCATCATGAAGAATCAACTGTAAACCTCTGTCCATAGGCGTGGTAATAGGTTTGCAGACTTCAAGACCAAAAGGATGCAATAATGTGCAAATATATTTTGTTTGACACAAAGCTATTGTGCCATCAACTTGCATAAACCGAATGCCCAAATGATGATGCAAATGCCCTCAAATTTTACTTCTCAAATGAGGCATGCTAATCAGCCTTAAAATTAGCAATATGCTTCTCATGAGGAATAGTGAGCAACATGTCATCATCATAGACAACAGTGATCAGAATCACATCATTTGCATGCTTATCATATAAGTTGCTCTCAGTTGGACTATTCTCAAAACCATGTGCAATCAGGTAGGCATGTAGGTTTTCATACCAAGCATGTGGTTCTTGCTTCAAACCATATAATGCTTTTTTCAATGTGCACACCTAGTTTTCATGTCCTTTCTGCACAAATCCATGGGACCGAAAAACATACATTTCTTCATGCAAGTCACCATTACGAAATGCAATTTTACTGTCCAACTGATTTACATTCCAACAACGATGAGCTACAAGTGCACAAATATATGAACAGTAGTCATTTGACATGCACAAGCAAAGGTGTCATCAAAATCAATGCCTCTTTCCTAAGCATAACCCTTTGCAAAAAGGCTAGCCTTATACCTGTTAACTGTTCCATGAGGCCTATATTTTAGTTTGTATACCCACTTAGTGCCAATGGCCTTCTTGCAAGGAGACAAGTCACCTAAAGTCCAAATACCATTTTTCATGACAACATCATATTGTAACTGCATATGAACCATCCAATTTTTTCAATTTTGTGCTTCATCAAACAAAACTAGCTCACTCTCATCATAAAGACTCGAGGTAGCCATAGCATAGGAATCTAATGCAAAAGAAGCACTATGAGAGCCTAAAGGAGTAAGATATGATAGAGATGCATCTAATTTGCTATCACACAAAGTCTGCACTAGCCATTTTGGCATAGTTTTTGCCTCCTCAATATCAACTCTCACATCAACAAGTGCATCACATAATTCTGCATTAGAAATGCAATGATCTGCATCATCACATCAAACCTATAAAGTCTAAGAAGTTGCCTCATTAGGACCAGTACTAGACCGTCCACTTGTAAAAATAGGGAGAAAAGTGTCATACATGTCTTTGGAGCGAACGCATGTCTCCTTAGTACATGAAAGTAATGGTTGAATAGAATCTTCCACAAAAACAACATCATGACTTACAAAAATGTGTTTAGTCTATGGATGATATAGACAATAGTATTTTCTTTTAGAACTATACCCAACATAAATACATTTCAGTACTTTATCATCCAATTTCCTATGTTGTTGTTGAGGCACTAATGCATATGATAGACAACCAAATACATGCAAGTGAGCAATAGATGGCTTACGAGCATGCCAAGCATCTCATGGAGTGATAGACTGCAATGTTTTGGTGGGACACTTGTTAAGTACATATGTTGCACACATAACAACCGCAAGTCAGAAACTATGTGGTAAAGCCTAACTCTAGACCATACACCTCGCCATCTCCATGAGTGACCTATTCTTCCTTTAAAAAATTCCCTTCTTTTGAGGTGTATACGGCACTATAAACTAATTTTTTATCCCACGTTCACCTAGAAATGCATTAAAATTAGAAGACATATATTCCACCCCTTGATCAAAACATAGGGTGCCCATTTTATATGCTCATAGATTTTTAGCCAAAACCAAAAACTTTCTGAAGCACATAAACATTTCCGGCTCTGCTTTCAATGGATATACCCATGCATGCCTAGAAAAATCATTCATGAAAGTCACAAAATAAAGATAGCTCCCAAAAGATGATGTCTGCATAGGACCATAAACATCACTATGAACAAGCTACAACTTCTGAGTAGCTCAAATTGAACCATCTTTTGGGAAGGAGGAATGCTGAATTTTTCCAAAATATAGCCTTCACATAGATTTTTACCACGTGCCTCAAGTTTGCACACAGAGGACACCATTTCAGATTTTTGTAGGCATAGCAAACTAGCAAATTTTAGATGACCAAATCATGCATGCCAAAGCTTTGCATCTAACATAGCATGAGAATCTTGAGCTCCACATGCTGAATCATTCATAGATTTTGTATAATCTACAAGCTTATATAGCCCAAGACATAAAATGCCAGAAGCGATAATGATGTTTCCATTTGAGAGATCATGAAAGAGGACTATCTAGTCGCATCGAGTATGCGAGCTATAGAGGCGATTTCAAAAGACTTTGTGTGGCATATTGAGCTCACATATAGCTCTTCTATTGCCCTCACATTGTGCAATCATTAATTGCCAATGTCAATGTAATTTATGTGCATTAATACATATAATCTTCCCATGTCTCATCTCTTCTACTGTTTCATATACTACTCATAACAATGAACTTCTTTGATCTATTTCTCACTGTGTACTTGATCATTTTCTATGATTTAAGTTGATAAAGGTTTATTGCACAGTCTATTTGTATGATACAAAGTTTCATTTTTTATTTCCTTAGCCATTCTCGAGTTATGTGCAAAAGATTGCCCTCTCATTTGCATACTGTTAACTCCTGCAAATGTCGAGATAGACATCTGATTTGCTAAGCATCATTCTCTAAGCATAGTTGATCATTTCAAGTGAAATAACTTGGGAAAGCTAGTTGTCGTAGTCAATTAGATATTCCCAAAGGGATTTTGGTCTAGCTGATACCACGAAATAGTATTGTTCATTTTCCTGAGCAGGTGTGGTGACCAAAGTAGCAACTTTTGCTTCATAGTGAAAAGTCCAAGTTATCTGTTTTGATCGAATGATTTGAGGATCATCTTCCAAAGTATTGGGGTGATCATTTGTGCTTCCTAGAAAGCTCAAGAGGTCTACTTTACACTTATCAAATCAGTTACTGGTTTTGATAAAATGATTTGAGGATCATCTTCCAAAGCAAGAATTTGCAGCACCATGTCATCTCTCAAAGGTGTCCACCATCTCCTCTAACAATGGTATCAGAGCAATGTAAAGGTAAAATAGGAGATGTATTTCCATCATTCATTGAAAAATTGGAGAGGGAAAATTATTCATCTTGGTCCCTAAGGATGAAGGCTTACCTCCAAGGAAGAAGCTTGTATGGATACATATCTGGAGATGAAGAAATGCCAACCTTTAGAAGCAAAAACCAACCTACAAGAGAGGAGCAAGAGAGACTAGCTTCATGGTGTGCAAAGGATGCTCTAGCCAAGTCTTACATACTGAATTCAATATCTAATTTTTTTGTTACCTCATATTAGGAAGTGTAAGACTCCCCAAGAGACTTGGGAAGTACTATCTTCATACATCTCATCAAATGTAAGGGCCATAAAGAACTAGCTTTGGATGGAGTTCACAACCTTGAAGAAGAAACCAAAGCAAAGTGTAGCTGACTATGTGACCAAGATGAAGGATGTAGCTCATCAACTTGGGAATATTGGAGAAGACATAGAAGAGGATTAGATTGTAAGGTAGATTATAAATGGCATTAAGGGGGGTGACAAATGGGAGTCTTTTACCACAACAATGGACCTATATATGGACATGTAGATATGTGACCTCAATACATTGATGGTGCAACTTTTCACACATGAGACAAATCTCAACAAGAATGGAGATACTTCTAGAGTTAATCAATCTTCTACCCTTTATACAGATAAAAATAAGAGTAAAGATGAAGGCAAAGGTACGAAGAATGAAGAAGATGGAAGTACCTCTCAAGTGAATTTTATAGGTAGACGAAGAGGTACTAGAAGAAGGGGTAGAGGAGGAAAACAAGGTAGGGGGAGACCATACAATTCTTCACCTTGCAACATTTATGGCTTGACCAATCATACCACAGGTGAATTCTTCAAAAACACAAAGAATTGGAGAGGAAGATGCTTCCATAAAGGAGGCTATGGACAATCAAGAGGCAGGTTCAATAATGGGAGAAACAACTACCATCACAATTACAACGAAGGCTACAAAAACAACTATCAAGGAGGCTTCAGAGGAAGGAGAGACTACAAAAATTATACAGATGATCAAGACGATTCCCTATTACTCATGAATATGATAGCTAAGCAAGGTAAAGATGATGAGGACCTATTTTATATTGATTCCGGTTGTGTCAATCATGTAGCGGGCAATGTAGCATTGTTTTTTGACCTTGAAGAACTCGAAGGAAAGTATGAAGTTTAGACTAGTGATGACACTAGGCACTTAGTAAAGAAGATTATAAATGTTAAATCATCTAATAGAAACATACATCTTCCAAGCAGGCTATTGTATGTGCCAACAATAACCAAGAAACTAATTAGTGTTGGACAAATTGTTGAGAAGGGTTTACATGTTAGATTTATAAGGCATGGACAATATGTGGAGGACCCTCAACAAGGTTTCAAGAGGATTGCAAAAGGTGAGAAATCAGCTTGAATTTTTACCTTTGAACTTGAAGATACAAGAAATATTGCTCTATTCAATTATTCGAACCGAACCCTATCTAAATTGGAGATATGGCATAAGAGACTAGGACATATAGGTGAAAGGACATTGAAGCAAATATGCAGGGGTCAGAGTGTGATTGGCATCCCAAATGTGTCCAAACAACACATGATTTACAAATGTGGAGCATGCCAATTTGGCAAGTCACGTAGGCAACCATTCAACAAAAGAGGATACATGTATGAAGACTACTTGGAGCTTGTACACATAGATGTGTGGGGCCCTAGCAGAGAACCATCAGTTTTAGGGTCAAGGTATTATGTTACATTCATAGATGACTATAGTAGGTGGAAAATAATTTATTTTATGAAGCATAAAGATGAATTCTTCATTATTTTCAAGAAGTATTTGGCATTGGCTGAGAATCAAACAGGTAAAAGCTTGAAGAATCTCACATTTGATGGAGGTAATGAGTATTTCTCACATGAGTTTGACTTCTTACAGGACAGAGGAATAAAGAGAGAGACTACAACAAGGTACACTCCTAAATAAAATGGAGTGGTAGAGAGAAGCAATAGATTAATAGTAGAGGCTACAAGATATATGTTGAATGAGAAAAAACTCCCTAATTATCTATGGACAGAGGCTGTTTCCATTTCCACTTACCTAATCAATAGGCTTCCATCCAAGTCTCTAGATGGGATGACAACTTTTGAGGCATGGAATGGCAGGAGAACATCTTTAGATCATTGTAAGATCTTTGGGTGCATTGCTTATGCACGCATACCCTCAAAGATTAGGGCAAATATTGATCCAAAAGCTAAAAGATGCATATTTATTGGCTATGATCAAAATTAGAAAGAATATAGGTTATATAATCCCACTAACAAACGATTTACACTTCGTAGGGATGTGGTATTTGATGAATATAACTCTTGGTTTGAGGGGGTTGCGAGAAAATAAAGTTACCCTATGATTTGGAAAATGGCTTTCCAAATCTGACCAAGAAGGACCACATACATCAAAGGATGTCAACTTAGAAGATGAAGAACAAATTGATGGAAGTCCAAGGGCAAAGCAAAGTTGAAAAAATTAGAAGAAATTCCAGATTTATCCAATCAAGCACTCAGAAGATCTCAAAGGGAAAGCAAGAAACCTATAAGGTATGTCTATGAAACATGACTAGTTACCAATGTTGGAAGAGATGGATGGATACCTCAAGGAAGTGAAGTGGTACTGCCAAAACCTACTTTGTACCTACCCTATTTCACTTTAGGGTTATGTAGTAGGCCCTCAGGGCTTGCAAATTGAAACCAAATAAGCACCTATGAACCTTGCAGTTGATGCTTCAAATAATTAGATCAAACAGATAACTTCACAAATAGCTAGTTATCAGAAATTGCTATTTTGGTCTTGATACCTCCTAGATATTTTGCTCAGTGCTCACAATACAGTAGCAATTGATCAAAATACTTTTGATAGTATCTAAATAGATTAGATAGCTAATGATTACAAGTGGAATCACATAAAATGATAAACCATACACTAAGCAATCAATTTAGCAATTGGATGCTTACCCCCGATTTTTTAGGGACTGAGCAGAGAATGACCAGAGAGCACTTCAACATAGATTTGTCCAAATTTGCCAGACCAATTGGCTTGAGCCTTTGATATCATGAAGTATACTTTGTGATGGTTCCAACAAGCTATAGAACATGAAATATGATGGAGAGATCACTAAGATATGATCAAGCAAAGATCACTGTTCTAAGACCTCATAGCAGAGAAGTAGACAAAGTTGATCAATGAAATGTATGTATTATAAACATTGTTGTACATGAATGTTGGCATAGAAATGATGCCCAATGATAGTGGGAGGCTATGGAGTAGACTACGCAAATCCGTCAAATGATCTATGGAAGATCTCTCTAAGAGACCACACACTCGCGACTCTCACAAGCTCTTTTTATAATGAGTTTTTCATTTCATTTTGAATTTGAATTCAAATAAGGCTCCACCTAAAAGTGCTTCCTCTAAATGAGGAGACACTCTACCAAATAATATTTGTAGCTCTTGTTTTCTCTAACTCCACGAGATTTAAGCTCTTGAAGGATTCTTCCAATGATTTGACTTTTACACATGGTAAATGACTAGATATTACAAGCTATGGTTCATGTGAATCATCACATGCTTTCACATATAATGCTCAAAGCTAAGCCAAATGTAAAGGCTTGGATACTTGCACCAACAACTCCCCCTCAAGCCAAACATTTTGGCTTGGACTTCTTCATGATTCCTCTTGTATGTCAATCATAGCTTTAAACCTACAAAGTTTAGTACCATTAAGTGCTTTGGTCAATAAATCTGCACATTGCATATTTGTACTTACATATGCCAATTGAATCTCCTTGCTCAATAGCTTCTCTCTAACATAATGATAGTGTACTTCTATATGCTTGGTTCTTGCATGATAGATAGGATTGGCTGCAAGATGCAAAGAACTTGTATTGTCACTAAAGATCATAGGTGAGTGAGTGTGAAGTCCCAAATCTGAATATAGCAATCTAATCCATATGGCTTCTTGTGTAGCATTTGCTAATCCCCTGTATTCAGCCTCTGTTGAAGATAAAGCAACAGTAGATTGCTTCTTGGAAGGCCATGAAATGGGCTTATCACCTACAAAAGTCAAGTATCCAGAAGTACTCCTTCTATCATCCTTACAACCTGCCCAATCTGCATCTGCGTAAAGTTTAATGTCCAAATCAGATGTATATGGGAAATAAAGACCTTGAGTTTGAGTACCCATGAGATACTTCAAAATCCTTTTCGCAGCTTCCAAGTGAGGTGCTCTAGGTCTATGCATGAATTGAATTAAAACACTTACTCCATAGGCTATGTCAATCCTTGTCAAAGTTGCATAGTTTAGATTTCCAACTAGGCTTTGATATCCTCCAATGTTTTCAAGCAAATAACCTTCATGAGCACTCAATTTATGATTTACCTCCATAGGTGTGCTAGCTACCTTTGCATTCTCCAAGTGGAACTTCTTCAACATGTCCTGCACATATTTCCTTTGAGTAATATAACTTCTAGAATTTTTATAGACTAACTCAAGCCCAAGAAAATACTTCAAAAACCCTATATCACTGATTTTGAACTCCTACAACATTAGACCCTTGATCTGTTTGATGTCATTGGCATCACTACCTGTAAGTATGATGTCATCAAGATACACACATAAGTATATGATTTCTGATTTTCTTCTCTTGACAAACAGGGAAAAATCTACCTTGCTCATCATGAATACTTGATCTTGAAGGTAGGTAGTTAACCGACGGTTCCATGCCCTAGGTGCCTGCTTCAAACCATAAAGATCTTTGTTCAATTTTCATACATAATTTACCTTGCTTGAGTCTTCATAGCCAAGAGGTTGAGCCATGTAAACCTCATCTAAAATCTAGCCATTTAGAAAGTCATTTTTAACACCCAATTGATACATATTCCAATTCCTAGATGCACCCACACTTACCAATACTGTGATGGTTGGCGTTTTAGCCACATGTGAGAAAGTCTCTTCATAATCAACTCCTTGGGTCTGTGCAAAACCCGTAGCCACAAGTCTAGCTTTATACCTGTTTATGCATCCATCTGAGTTCCTCTTGATTTTGTAGATCCATCTAGAACCAATTACCTTCATTGATGCCTTCGTGGGTACTAGTTCCCAAGTATCATTCTCTTGGAGTGCTTCGATTTCTTCATACATAGCTTCCTTCCATTGTGCCTTGTTACTTACTTCTTCATATGAAAAAGGTTCCTCAAGTGATAAATCTTTAGCAAGATAAATGGAATGCTTAGTAACTAATGAAGTATCATACCCATATCTGATTGGATTCTTACTCTCCCTTTGTGATCTCCTTAGAGCTTGGTTGGATGATTCAGGTATGTCTTCAAAGCTCTTCATTTTGGCCCAACCCTTTGACTTCCATGCATTGAACTCTTCTAAGTTGATGGTGTCTTCATCATCTGATTTGATGTCTTCAATTGTGTTAGGCTCCTCCTTGGTGAGGCTTGGGAATTCCTCTTCCAAGTCAAATGCCAACTTGACCTTTCTGCATTCACTTTCAAACCAAGAATCATTCTCATCAAGCACAACATCTCTACTGACCATAAAACCTTTCTTGGATGGATTATAAAACCTATATCCTTTCTAATTTATATCATAGCCTATGAAGATGCACTTCTCTACCTTAAGATATAGATTACCTCTGATTTGAGATGGAACATGCACATAAGCAACACATCCAAATATTCTTCAATGATCAAGTGATGGCCTTCTACCATGGCATGCTTCATATGTGGTCATCCCATCAAGTGATTTGGATGGCAACATGTTAATAAGATAAGTGTCAGTAGATATACTTTCTACCCACAAATAGTTAGGCAATTTCTTTTCATTAAGCATTGATCTAGCTGTTTCCACAATCAACCTGTTTCTCCTCTCTACTGCCCATTTTGCTCAAGGTTATACGTGGTAGTAATCTCCCTTTTGATACCTTTGTCTTGCAAGAATGCATAAAATTCATTAGATAAGTACTCACCTCCTCCATCTGACCTTATCCTCGTTAGGCTTCTTCCTACTTGATTTTCCACAAGTGCAAGATACTTCTTGAAGCAACTGAACACTTTATTTTTATGTTTCAAAAAGTACAAGATATTCCACCTACTGAAATCATCAATGAATGATACATAATACCTTGAGTATGAAATTGAAGGGTCCTTGCTTGGTCCCCACGCATCTATGTGGACATGTGCCAAGTAATCCTCATGCATATAACCTTTCTTTGTAAAGGGTAACTTGTGTGATTTACCAAACTGACAAGCACCACATTTATGGATCATGTGTTGCTTGGATACATTAGGTATCCCAAGCACACATTGATCTCTACATATTTTCTTCAAGGTTGTCTCACCAATATGCCCTAATCTTTTATTCCCAATGTGAAGACAATGTGTGATCCTTGTAATTATAAAGTGCAATGTTTCTAGTGTCCTCAAGCTCAAATGTAAATAAACTACTTGTTTTTTTCTCCCTTGGCAATTCTCTTGAATCCATGTTGGGGTCCCTCCACAAAAGCTCCATTTTTGTTGAATCTAACTTGTGAACCTTTTTCCACTATCTGTCCAACACTCATCAAATTCTTGGTTATACTAGGTACATGAAGAACCTTGCTCAACAGATTTCTACTCCCAGAAGAAGTTTTGACATTTTCTACCTTGATCACTGAATGCTTGGTGTCATCACCTATCTACACTTGGTGCTTTCCCTTGGGCTCTTCAAGATCACAAAGAAGAGCTACATTTCATGCTACATGGTTTGATCAACCTGACTCAATATAGAAGAGGTGCTCATCATTCATACCTGTTTTGAAGTCATATTCATAATGAGAAGAGAATCTTCTTGATCCTCTGTGTAATTGTTGAATTCATTTCTTCATTTGTATCCACCTTGGTAGTTGTTATTGTAATTGTTGTTGTAGCCATGGTTGTAGCCTTGATTATGGTTGAATCTTCCTCTTGATTGTGAGTAGCCATCTCTTTGATATCCTCTTCCTCTCTGATTCTTGAAGTTCCTATAGCACTCATCTTTAGTTGTATTAGACAGTCCACATATATTGCATGGGGAAGAGTTGACAGTCTCCCCCTACCTTGCTTACCTCCTCTGCCCCTTCCTCTTGAATTCCTACCTCTCCCTACATAGTTAGCTTAAGATGTAGTGCCTTCATCTTCAACCTTTTTTCTCTTTCCTTTATGTTTAGTCTTTCCTTTATCTTTGTATAGGGCAGAAGAGTTTTTACCTCTTGATGGTTCTCCATTTTGGTTGAGCTTGGCTTCATGGGTAAAGAGTTGTCCCATGAGTGTGGTAAGATGTGGAATCTGCATGTCCATGTAAAGGTCCATAGCAGTTGTGAAGGCTTGCCATTCATCATCTGCCTTGATGCCATAGATTATTTGCCTCATTATTTGCTCCTCTTCAATTTCCTTTCCTATGCTTTCCAATTGATCAGCCACATCTTTGACCTTTGTCACATACTCTGAAACATTCTGCTTGGGTTGCTTCCTTTGGGTGGTACTCAATCCATAGTTGATTTTTTCTTGCTCTTGTGTTGGAAGAAAAAATGAAGACAATGTATCCCAAGTCTCTTGGGAAGGTTTAGAGTTTCTAATGTGAGTACGAAGGAAGTCAAAGATAAAATTAAGTAGATATGACCTTGCTAAAGCATCTTTGGCACACCATGGGTTGAGTCTTTCAAGCTCCTCTCTTGTGGTTGTCCTTTGCTTCTAAAAATGGGCATCTCCTCATCTCTTGATATGTATCCATAGAGGCTCCTTCCTTGTAGATATTTCTTCATCCTCAAGGACCATGTTCGATAGTTGTCCTTGTCCGATTTATCAATGAATGAAGTAAAACCATCTCCCATTTTACCTCAACTTGCTCTGATACCACTCTTGGAAGAGATGGATGGATACCTCAACAAAGTGAGGTGGTACTGCCAAAACCTGCTTTGTACATGCCCTATTTCACTTCAGGGTTATGTAGTAGGCGCTCTTATCTTGCACATGGCACCAAATAAGCACCTATGTACCTTAGTGTTGATGCTTCAATTAATTAGATCAAAATAGATAACTTCACAAATAGCTAGTGATAAAAAATTGTTGTTTTGGTCTTGACACCTGCTTGATCTTTTGCTCAATGATCACAGTATAGTGGAAATTGATCAAAATCCTTTTGAAAATATCTAAAAAGCTTAGATAGATAATGATTACAAGTGGAATCACTTAAAACAATAAACCATAAATTGACCAATCACTTTAGCATTTGGACGCTTAACCCTGATTTTTTAGGGACTGAGCAGAGAATGACAAGAGAGCACTTCGACACAGATTTCTCCAAATTGGTTGAACCAATTGCCTTGAACATTTGATCGCATGAAGAGTAATTTGAGCTGGTTCCAATAAGCTATAGAAAAGGAACAATGATGGAGAGATCACTGAGATATGATCAAGCAAAGATTAGTGTTCTGAGAAGTCATAAAAAAGAAGTAGACAAAGTTGATCAGTGAAATGTATGTATTATAAACATTGTTCTACAAGATCATTGGCATAGAAATAATGCTCAATGATAGTGGGATGAGTAGGATATGGAGTAGATTACTCAACTCTTGCAAATGATCTATGGAAGAGCTCCTAGGAGGCCACACACCCGTGACTCTCACAAGCTCTTTTTATATGAGTTCTTCATTTAATTTTGAATTTGAATTCAAATAAGGCTCCACCTAAAAGTGCTTCCTCTAAATGAGGAGTGAGTCTACCAAACAAATTTGTAGCTCTTGCTTTCTCTAACTCCACGAGATTTAAAATCTTGAAGGATTCTTCCAATGATTTAACTTTTACACATAGTAAATGACTAGATATTACAAGCTATGGTTCATGTGAATCATCACATGCTTTCACATATAATCCTCTAGGCTAAGCCAAAAATTAAGGCTTGGACACTTGCACCAACAGCTCCCCCTCAAGCCAAACATTTTTTCTTGGACTTCTTCATGATTCTTCTTGAATGTCCTAGAATCCAATCGTAGCTTTAAACTTGCAAAGTTTAGTACCATCAAGTGCTTGGGTCAATAAATTTGCACATTGCATATTTGTAGATACATATGCCAATTGAATATTTTTGTTCAATAGCTTCTCTCTAACATAATGATAGTGTACTTCCATATGTTTGGTTCTTGCATGATAGATAGGATTGGCTGCAAGATGCAAAGAACTTGTATTGTTACCAAAGATCATAGGTGAGCGAGTGTGAAGTCCCAAATCTGAATATAACAATCTAATCCATATGGTTCCTTGTGTAGCATTTGCTAATCCCTTGTATTCAACCTCTATTGAAGATAAAACAACAGTAGGTTTCTTCTTGGAAGACCATGAAATGAGCTTATCACCTGCAAAAGACAAGTATCCAGAAGTACTCCTTCTATCATCCTTACAACCTACCCAATCTACATCTGAGTAAATTTTAATGTCCAATATGATGTATATGAGAAATAAAGAACTTGATTTTGAGTACCTTTGAGATACTTCAAAATCCTTTTGGCAGTTTCCAAGTGAGGTGCTCTAGGTTTATGAATGAATTGACTTAAAACACTTACTCCATAGGCTATGTCAATCCTTGTCAAAGTTGCATACTTTAGACTTCCAACTAGGCTTTGATATCCTGCAATGTGTTCAAGCAAATCACCTTCATGAACACTGAATTTATGATTTTCCTCCATAGGTGTGCTAGCTACCTTTGCATTCTCCAAGTGAAACTTCTTCACATGCCGTGCACATATTTCCTTTGAGTAATATAAATTCGAGAATTTGAGTAGACTAACTTAAGTACAACAAAATACTTCAAAAACCGTAGACCAGTGATTTTGAACTCCTACATCATTAGATTCTTGATCCGTTTGATGCCATTGGCATCACTACCAATAAGTATGTTGTCCTCAACATACACACATAAGTATATCATTTTTGAGTTGCTTCACTTGATAAAAAGGGAAGAATCTGCCTTGCTCATCATGAATCCTTGATCTTGAAGGTAGGTAGTTAACCTATGATTCCATGCCCTATGTGCTTGCTTCAAACCGTAAAGAGCTTTGTTCAAATTTCATACATAATTACCTTGCTTGGGTCTTCATAGCCAGGAGGTTGAGCCATCTAAACCTCCTCTAAAATCCAACCATTAAGAAAGGCATTTCTTACATCCAATTTGATGCTTGAAATAATTAGATCAAAATAGATAACTTCACAAATAGCTAGTGATAAAATATTTAGAGGTTATTTTATCTATGTGTTTATGTGGATGACAATATCATTACAGGAAATGATGCCAATGGCATCAAGAAGATTAAAATCGGGATGAAGGAGGAGTTCAAGATCAATGATTTTGGGTTGCTTACATATTTTCTTGATTAAATTGTCTATATAGATTTTGGTGTTTTCATTAATCAGAAAAAGTACATCCATGATATACTAGTTAAGTTCAAAATGGAAAATGCAAAAATTGTAGGGACACACATGGAATTGAATCACAAACTCAGTGCTCATGAAGGAGAGCTACTTGAAGACATTACAGGTTATCAAAGTCTTGTTGGACGTCTCAATTATGCAACCCTAACAAGAGTGGATATATGCTATGGGCTGAGTACATTGATTCAATTCATGCATACACAAGAAAAACTCACATGGAAGCTACCAAAAGAATCTTAAAGTACGTGAAAGGTACCATAAATGAAGGGCTATTTTATCCATATACATCTGACTTGGATATCAACTTATACTTTGATGCAGATTGGGCTGGCTCAAAAGATGATAGGAGGAGCACCTTTGCTTACTTATCTTTTGCAGGGTCTAAGTTGATTTCATGGTCATCAAAGAAACAACCAAGTGCGGCATTGTCATCAACAGAAGCTGAATATAGGGGCCTAGCAAATGCAACATAAGAGGCAATGTGGTTAAAGCTACTCTACTTAGATTTGGGGCTACATACATACACTCCAACCATCTTTGGAGATAATACTAGCTCACTACATTTGGCTTCTAATCTTGTATATCATGAAAAGATTAAGCACATTGAAGTGCATTATCATTTTTTGAGAGAGAAGATACTTCGTAAGGACATACAGTTGTCCTATGTATCACTGGACTTGCATTGTGCAGATATTCTAACTAAATCTTTGGATGAAACTAAATTTAATAGGTTCAAGATGAGGATTGGATTGTAGGAGATATAGGAGAGTTGAACCCCAAGCATATTAGGCTTGAGGGGGAGCTATTGGTGCAATTACTTAAAGGCTAAATGCTTGATCACTTATCCTAAAGTTCATATGTTGATTCATGTATAAGCACATGAATGATCTCTTGTAAAAGATTGATTTTTACTCCTTGTAAAAGTGCATAAATGGAATCAATTCCATTTACAAGTTCTTAGGAGAATCTTTCCATGAATTATTTTGTGAGGATTTATGACAAATCAAGTCCTAAAACTTTGGAGCACTCTTAGGTAAAGATTCAAATTCAAACTTGAACCTTGGCTCCAACAAAAGGCTATAAAATAGGACTACCTAGTCGTGTGGAGTATGCAAGATATAGCAGCAATTTCAGAGGATTTTGTGTGGACCATTGAGCTCACATTATAGCTCTTATATTGCCCTCACTTTGTGCAATCGTTCATTGCCAATGTCAATGTAAGCTATGTGCATTAATACATATAATCTTCCCACGTCTCATCTCTTCTACTTTGTCATATACTACTCAGAAGAGTGAACTTCTCTAATCTATTCTTAAATGTGTATCATTTACACTTTTGAACTCCGTTTTGGCAGGTGTGAAGCAAGAATTTGTAGCACCATCTTATGTCTGGAAGGTGTCCACCTTCTCCTCCAACAAAGTGAAGTGAAGAAACTATGCTGTGAGGTAATATGTTTGGTTTCCCAACTATCAAAACACCAAACATCTGAGTCTACTATAGAAATACACTATTTCATGTGAAGATGGGGCATAACTACAAATAGTAGTAAATGCCCATTCTTCATTCTACACAAGATTAGCAGACTATGTTTTGGGTGTAGAGGCCTCTTCAAAAACCTTCTTCTTTGACTCTTTTGCAATGGCTTTTGGAAAAAAATCTTTATGGTATGATCATTTCCTTTATAATATTTGCACAACAATTTCTACTTTTATGTTTTCTTCTCATATCTATCATCCTTCTTTGATTATGCAAAATTAGGAGATTTTTGCTTACTAATAGAAGAGCTCCATTTACTTTTTCCATTCTATCTAGCCTGGGAAGCTTGATCTGCAACATGCATAATGGACCTCTTCTGCCTAGACTAATCTTTGTGCAAAAGAACAGAGACTAACTCCTCAAATGTTAAGACATTTGGATTTCCTTTCATCATCAGTCAAAGAGTAGAAGCAAAACTCTGTTAAGAATCTAGAAGACCATTAAAAACAGCCTACACAAGTGAACTATGAGGCAAGACTTCATTAGTACAAATTGATTGCTCCTTCAAGTCTTTGATATTTGTCAAAACTACCCATGGAATCTCCTTCATTAATTTGCTCACTCTCCCACTCTTTTCAGAAGATGCAATATGAGGCTCAATCCTTGCCTGGTACAAAGTGGTAAGTGTATCCAAAGCATCCTTTGTTCTTCTACAAGAGAGAATGTGAGGAATAATGCAACTTTTGACATAAAAGGCTATCAATGCATGTGCCTGAGCATCTCTACCATCCCAAAACGTTTTCTCTTGAGTAGGTGCATAAAGAATATCACCATCTTCAACATCATCTACATCAACTTTTGTTATTGTATTTGCAAGGGTAATAGGACATTTTTCAACACCTTGCATAATACTCCATAGTCCTTTTGCAACCAATACATGAAGCATCACATAACCCCATAATGCGTAATTGGTACCATCCAACTTATCCTCAATAACCAACATATGGAATACATCACTACTTTCAGCCATGGCCATTGACTAAAATATGTTGATGCAAAAAATGACTATATCTCAAAAAGTTGAACACTACTACCTTGTCGAGTTCTGCTAAACCTATAGTAGACTTTGAGATGCTCATATTGGAAAAACAAAATGTGTATATATCTTTGGCACAAAAAGATGAAACTGCATGCACAAGCACTATGATAGTGCGTTCGAGGGCTGAAACGAGCTCAAATCATGATTTCAACACCACAAAGTAAAGATGTTTTGAGCTCCTAATCACTCTGAATATGCTCACCAAATTTTGTGAAATTCTTAGACTGTAACTGGAGGGGTTTTGAGGATGCCCTAGATGAAATGATGACCTTCTCTGATACAAATTGTTAGAGTTTGAGGTCTCACAAAGCACATGAAAAGTAGAAGGAAGAAGAAGAAGCTTGGAGCACAACACAAAATACTAAATGTATTATGAAGATATTGTACAAAGAAAAGTATCCCATTAGGGTAATATGCATATATTCAAGCCAAGGGAAAAAATCTCCTAAAGAGGGAAATACATGTCCTAGTGGTCCTAATGTGTTCACAAAGATCACTACCTAAATGTATCAACAAATTTGATAAGAATCCTTTAAGATGTTTAAATGCAGAAAAAAGATTAGTGTTATTAAGAAGAGGAATGAAGAAGAGTATGAGATTGATTAAGAACTCTTGAAAGAAGAAACTAAGGATATGGTATTCTATTTGATTTGTCCATTTTTAGTTCTTATTTTGCAACTTCTAATTTAACACATATCATAGCACTTCATGATATTCTAAGAAAATAAAAGAAGTGATTAAAAATGCTGGTAGGGATGTGTGCACCTGAGAGAATAGCATTAAATACCCCATAGCCATTATGAGGAGCTAGATAGGCCATCCTCACTTGAAGATCTTATTAGGAAGAAGGTCTTGTTCTATATAGATAGGTTGCATGGCATTCAAAAAGCACCTAGGAAATGAAATTTCGATTGCTTCTAGTGCATATCTCTAGATCCTTAAATCTGATTAGGGATAAGGCCTTTTCCCTTTAATAGAAACCTTGTAAAGAGTTTAGTTTGCATCAGGTCCTAGGACGCAAAAGTAAAGAACAAATAAAGAAGTAGTACATTGAGGGTTGTTGCAAAGTGAAGAAAAAGAGAAAAATAAAGAAAATGAGAAAGATGAAAAATTGAGCTCGTGACTTGGATGTGGTTTCAAACCACTTCTAAGAACTATGATGCAAGCTATATTAGGTGGAGCTATGCAATAGTGGAGCCAATATTATTTTTTGATAGGTGTATAGGAGCAAAGCATAAGAATATTGTTGATATATTTAGATAGTGATGTCTGTGAACACATTAGGACTACCGAGGCATTTTTTTCCCTCTTTAGTAGGTTTTTTCCCCTAGATTGTATATATGCCTATAGCCCTAATGGGTTACTTATCTTTGTATATTCTAGTGGTAATACATTCAATATTGTATGTTGTGCTCCAAGCTTCTTCTCTTTCTTCCTTGTACTATTTGCGTGCTTCCACAGACATCTAACTCCAACAATTGGTATCAAAGCAGGTCGTTGCTTTATCTAGGGTGTCGCCAACACCTCTCCGGTCACAATCTTAGAATTGCATGAAATTTGGTATGCATACTTAGGGTGATTAGGAGATCAAAATGGCTTTGTTGTATGGTGCGAAAATCGTAATTTGAGCTCATTTTGGCCTCCAAATGCACTATCATAGTGCGTGTGCAGGCTATTTCATCTTTTTGTGCCAAAGGTATATATAGGTTTTGGTTCACCAATCTAAGCATAAGTTTAGTAGAACTTGCAAGGTAGTATTATTCAAATTTTTCAAATACATTCATTTTTCTGCATCATGGTATTTTAGTCAATGGCCATGGTTGAAAGTAGTGATGTATTTTGTATGTTGGCTATTGAGGATAAGTTGGTTGGTAAGAATTGTTACATAAGAACACGCTCTAAAGTATTATTTTTTAGGCTTATGGAGTTTATTATTTATGATAAATAACATGTGGAGGCGCTCACATTTCCAAAGTTAGAGTAAAAGTAGTTGAAAGTAGATAAAAGTAAGAAGGAAAGGAGAGGTGTCTATTTTTATACAAGGAAGGCGCTTCTGTTGATAGCCTCTCAATAAAAAGAGTGCTTCTCTTAGTGTAGGTGGCCAAATTGAGTGATTCTTGTTGCGTTGCAAAGCTTACAACTTATAATATATAATTAGATGAGGTTTTGTACAATTTTCAATGAGAAAATGCCATGCAAGTAGGCATTTTTTCAGATCTTCTTTCTTGTGTCTATCCGGTGTCTCATCAGAGACATATTTCTCTTCAAACTTTCATATCTCAGTCATTATGAGGTCTTTTTGAGTGATTTCACTTGGAGGAGTTTCCTTAGCTCTTATAATTTCTATCTATAGCAAAATCCTCCATAGATTATTGAGTTTCCTTGTTGCTGTATATCCATTTCAATTCAGACAGTTAGTCATACCTTGCTGTTGCAGGCCTTCTCATACCTTGACTTCAAGCTGTTTGTTTGGGAGCTATACTCCATCTTTTTTGGCGTTTTTTGTTTCTAAAGCATGCTATTCAGAGGCTACTTTCACGATCTATGATTAGTTTTGAGAAATTCTGCTCAAGAGTGTTTGGTGGTTATTTTGCTACAGTGACCTATTTTTGTTTTCTTGAAAGTTTGGAGGAAAGTTTGGTTTTGAAGTTTGGAAATATTTGTTTGATCTTTTGAAGATCTTGGGAGGTCTCATCATGTTTCATTGTGTACTTTGATGTTTACAAGTTTGTAAACACAACAAGAATTACCCATTGTGGGATTATATGATGCATCATGTATTGGTTGCGAAAGGACTATGGAACATTGTGTAGGGTGTTGATAAACATCCTATTACACTTGCAAATATAGATATTGAAGCTGATGTAGTTGGCATCAAACATGGTGATATTTTGTAGATTCATGTTCGTGCTGCGATTTCTACCGCACCTATTGTGGAGCTAATTTTTTGGGATAGCAGAGATTATCAGGCACATGCATTGATAGGTTTGTCTGTTAAACGTGCCATTATTCCTCATGTTCGCTTTTGCAGAATAGGTAAGGATGCTTGGGATACACTTACCACATTGTACAGGATAGGAATGAGGCTCATGTTGCTTACCTCCAAAAAAAGTTGGAGAGTGAGCATATGAATGATGGTGATTTTATGGATTGTTTTCAAAGAAAGGTCAAAGACTTAAAGGAAGAATTGATTGTTGTTGATGAAGTTATACCAAATACCTCACTTGTGCAAATTGTTTCGAATGATCTTCATGATTCATATCAGAGTTTTGTTTCTATTCTTTCTTTAATGATGAAAGGCAATCCAAATGCCTTGACATTTGAGGATTTAGTCTCTCTTCTATTGCAAGAAGATTGGTCTAGACAAAACAAGTCCATTATGTGCATTGAAGATCAAGATTTCCTAGCTAGTTAGAAGGGAATATGTAAATGGAGCTCATCTACTAGTAAGAAGAAATCTACAAATGTTGCACATTTGAAGAAGGGAGACAAAGATGAGAAGAAATCAGAAAAGCAAAAATTCTTCTGTAAGTATTGTAAAGGAAATGATCATATCATAAAGAACTGTCCAAAATTAGTCGCTAAAGAGGCAAACAAAAAAGAGGCTAGAATGGTTGCAGAGCCCTCTAGACCAAAAATAGAGTATGCTAATCCAGTGCAGAATGAAGAATGGAAGTTTACTACTCTTTGCAGTTTTGACCCATCTTCTCCTAAATAGTGTATGTTTGCAATAGACTCAAATGTTTGGTACTTTGATAGTTGGGCAACCAAACACATTACCTCATAGTTCAGTTTCTTCACTTCACTCAATCCTGCTCCTACAGGGAATACTGTCACATGCACCAACATCTCCTGTTATCCTATCATGGGAGTTTGTAAGATCATTCAGACTAGTGGAGATGGTAGTTCCTTTGCTTTATCAAATGCTTTATTTGTGCTAGGGATCAAGAAGAATCTATTATGAGTTTCAACTTTAGCCAAGATCGGCTTAGTTGTGAAATTTGTTGATGACATATGTACAATTTCTAGTATGTCAAATGACGTTGTGATTATTACTTCTGGCATTTTATTTCATAGGATGTATAAGCTCAGAGACTATGAAAAAATTGTGAGTGATTTGGCATGTGCAGTACATGACTCCGGGGCTATTTTAGATGCAAAGCTTTGGCATGCATGCATTGGTCATCTCAATTTTGCTAGTTTCCTATGCCTGTTGAAATCTAAAATGGTGTCCTCTTTGCCCAAACTTGAGGCACCCAAAAAACATGTATGTGAAGGCTATATTTTGGGCAAAATGCAGCATTCCTCATTCCCAAAAGATGGTTCAATTCGAACTACTAAAACATTGTAGCTTGTTCACAGTGTTGCTTATGGTCCTATGTAGACACCCTCTTTTAGGAACTATCTTTACTTTGTGACTTTCATTGATGATTTTCCCAGGCATGCATGGGTATATCCAGTCAAAGCAAAGTCCCACATGTTTATGTGCTTCAAATAGCTTTTGTTTTTGGTTGAACATCTTTCAGCATGTAAAATGGGCACCCTCCATTCTAATCGGGGGGGGGGGGGGATATTTGTCCTCAGAATTTAATACATTTTTGGTGGAACATGGGATAAAACATCAATGTACAGTGCCCTATACACTTCAATAGAATGGAGTTGCTGAACGGAAGAACAATTCACTCATGGAGATGGCCACGTTTATGGTCAAGAGTCAAGCTTTACCACATAGTTTCTAGCTTGAGGCTGTTATGTGTGCAGCATATGTACTTTACAGGTGACCCCCTAAAGTAGTGTAGTCTATCACTACATATAAGGCTTGGCATTGTTGCATGCCAATTATTTCTCATCTACATGTTTTTGGTTGTTTGGCATATGCATTAGTGCCTAAACAAAATCACAACAAAATTGGATGATAATGCAATAAAATGTATTTTTGTTGGGTACTATTCTAAACGCAAAGACGATCGTCTATATCATGCACATATTAAATGCATTTTGATTAGCTGTGATGTTGTTTTTGTGGAAGATGATATTCAACCTTTACTTTCATGTATGAAGGAGACATTTGTTAGCTCCAAAGATATGTATGATATTTTGCTGCCTCTTTTTACAGGTGGACAGTCTAGAGTTGGTCCTAAGGAGGCAACTCCACAACCTTTGGAGTTTCATGTGATGATGCAGATCATTCCATTTTTTATGCAAATTTACATGGTGCACTTATTGATGAAAGAGATGATCTTGAGGATGCCAAAAACTATGCAAAAATGGCTTGTGCAGACTTTGTGTGATAGCAAATTAAATGCATCTCTATCATACCATACTCATTCAGGCTCTCATAGTGCCTCTTTTGCATTAGATTGCTATGCTATGGCTGCCTCTAGTCTCTATGATGAGAGTGAGCCTGTTTTGTTTGATGAAGCACAAAATTCTTAACATTTGATGGTTGTAATGCAATCTGAATATGATGCTATCATGAAAAAGGGTACGTGGTCTTTATATGACTTGCCTCCTGGCAAGAAGGAAATTGGCACTAATTGGGTATACAAGCTAAAGTGTAAACCTATTCGATCAATTGACACGTATAAGGCTAGGCTTGTTGCAAAGAGTTATGCGTAGGAAATAGGCATTGATTTTGATGAGACCTTTGCACCTACATGTGGAATGACCATTGTTCATAGCATATGTGCACTTGTGGTGCACCATGGTTGGAATGTACATCACTTGTACATTAGAACTGCATTTCTAAATAGTGATCTGCATGAACTATATGCTTTTCAACCTTGTGGCTTTGTGCAAAAAGGGCATGAAAACTAGGTGTGCAGGTTAAAGAAGGCATTATATGGTTTAAAGCAAGCACCAGATGCTTGGAATGAAAAGATACATGCCTATCTCATTGCACATGGTTTTGAAAAGAGTCCAACTGAAAGCACCTTATATGTTAAGTGTGCTAATGATGTGCTTATGATCATTGTTGTGTATGTTGATGACATGCTGCTCGCTAGTTCTCATGACAAGCATACTCCTGATTTTCATACTGATTTGCATGCCTCATTTGAGATGTTCGATTTGGGGCATTCGCATCATTTTTTAGGCATTCAATTTATGCAAGTTAATGGTGGAATGGTTTTTTGTTAAACGAAATTTATTGACACATTATTATAGCATTTTGGCCTTGAAGACTATAAACCTATTGCCTCTCCTATGAAGACACCTTTACGATTGAGTCTTCATGATGTTGGAGATGCATTTGATGGTTTTCTTTATCAGTAGGCTCTTCGATTCTTGATCTACTTATGCATTACTGGACCATATATTTAGTTTGTTGTCTTAGAGATGAGCAGATTTATGCATTGCCTAGGTGTCAAGCATTGGTAGGCAGTTAAGCACATCTTTCACTACTTCAGTGGTACCCCACTACTTGGATTGTTTTATCCCAAAGGGGGATAACTATCGCAAGATTTGCATGCTTTTTCTTACTCTAATTGGGCTGGTTGCTATGACACTCGTGTGTGAAGTAATTCGATGTCGATGCACCACAGTGCACTCTCCTTCTCGAGAGCTCCACGATGATATGCTCGGAGTAGAAAACCGAGCTCCTAAGGCCACGCACAGTACTTCGCACAAATGCTGTAGAATACACAGAAAACGTAGTACATAGAGGAGCAAGAAGACAGAATTCTTAGGTCTTACAAATGCAATCAAACTTTCAGTTTATGACTGACCAGGCCACTATATGTTTTATTAAAGATCATATGCAAGGAAGTGTCCGGTGGCTATTTGGCCTTTCACATGGACACTAACGGTAACAATCTCCCACTAAAGGCCAACATGGCCAAAGTAACTATGTGAGAAAAATAAAGAATGATAAAGAATACCTGAGTGCAGATGCTACAGAATACACAAAAAATGCAGTACATAGAGGCGCACGAAGATAAACTTCTTAGGTCTTACAAATGCGATCGAAATTTCAGTTTGTGACTGAGCAGGCCACCATATGTTTTATTAAAGAACATATACAAGGAAGTGTCCGGTGGCTATTTGGCCATTCACATGGACACTAACGGTAACAATCTCCCACTAAAGGCGAACATGGCCAAAGTAACTATGGGAGAAAAATAAAGAATGATAAAGAATACGTGAGTGAAAGTATACAAACTATACCTCCCACGTGATGGGCATGTTACACAGTATACAAGTGACTGTGTAAGATCAAGAATCAAGTAACCCCCATCAAGTGACAACAGTGTCGAAAACTATCTTGTGGTAGAGCTTTAGTCAAAGCATCTGCAACATTACCTCGAGTGTGAACCTTCTCAAGAATAATATGCTCACTGGCTAAGAAATCTCTAATAAAGTGATACCTCACCTCAATGTGGTTGGTCTTTGCATGATAGACCGGATTCTTAGCCAAAGCAATGGCACTCTGACTATCACTAAGAAAGCGTGGTACATGCTGAGGTAAACCCATATCACAAGCAAGACGAGAAAGCCACAATGCTTCCTTACATGCCTCAGCTGCAACATACTTTGCTTCTGTGGTGGAAGCAGTTGTACATTCTTGAAGACGAGATCTCCAAGAGATAGCACCTCCAGCAAAATGAAAAATGTTCCCTAATGTAGACTTACGATTGTCTACACAACCAACATATTACTCCTATCACGAGTAATGTGCATGCCAAGAATATGTTTGGCATCCCCCAAATCCTTCCCATCAAATGTTTGACTCAATTTCTTTTTGAGAACTGACAAATCATAAGAGGGCTTCCCAGCTATCAACATATCATCGAGATAAAGTATCAAGCATATCAAGTTGCCATCTGAGCATCTCTTTGTGTAGAGACAATGATCCTCATTGCTTCGAGAATAGCCTTGAGATTTCATAAAAGCATCAAAATTTTGGTACCATTGTCTAGGGGACTGTTTAAGTCCATACAAGCTCTTCTTAAGCTTAAAAACTAGGCTTTCCTTGCGAGGAACTACATAACCGGAGCACTAGTATCCTCAAACACCACTCTTCTCACAACCTCCTTAATGGGCTGTCTATGCATATTCGACTCATTGAAAATGACATCACTACTTCTGATCACTCTCCGTGTTTCAGGATCCCATAAGCGATATCCAAATCTAAACCTGGAACATATCTATCAGGTGGATGTGAGACACATGTAGAACATCTCAATGTTGCTGAACATCCCTATGTGCAGCATTTTTATGCATGCTAACCGGAGGACTAGTATCCTCAAACACCACTCTTCTCACTTCAACCTCCTTAATGGGCTGTCTATGCATCTTTGACTCATTGAAAATGACATCACTACTTCTGATCACTCTCCGTGTTTCAGGATCCCATAAGCGATATCCAAATTGTCCACCTTGATCATATCCAAGGAAAATGGATTTCTTTGACTTATGATCCAACTTTTGTCTAAGATTCTTGGGTATATGAACATATGCTTCACACCCAAAATTTAAAGATGATCATAATTTGGTGGTTTCCCTGTCCACAACTCCTGTGCCACTTTCAGACCTTTGGCAGTAGTAGGTGAAAGGCTAATCACATGAGCTGTAGTCAATACTGCTTTTGCCCAAAAGCCTTGTGAGAGGTTTGCATGATGCAACATATAGACTACTCTATATTGAATAGTTCTATTCATCCTCTCAGCTACTGGGGTATAAGGAGCTGTAAACTCTCTACGAATCCCTCTAGACTGACAGAAAAGGCTGAATTCATGTGAGGTATACTCAGCCCCATTATCTAAACGTAAAGCCTTAAGCTTAGTTCCTTTTTCAGTCTCAAATGAAGAAAGCCATTTTTTGAAAGTGGGGAATATCTCATCCTTCGATTTGATAGGATATACCCAAACTTTTCTAGTAGCATCATCTATGAAAGTGACAAAGTAAAGAGAACCACCTAAGGATCTAGTTAGGACCACACACATCTGTATGAATGAGATCTAAAGGCTAAATTGAAGAGTCTATGTGCATTCTATGCACATTTGTGGTTTGCTTTCCATATTGACAATGCTCACAAAATGAAAAATCGAACAAAGATAACACAGGTAAGTAGCCAAAATGAGAAAGATTTTACATTCCACTACGAGATATATGGCCCAAATGACCATGCCAAATACAAGCCATAGTCTTTTCAGTAATAGCTAACAAGTGTTCTTTCTGTGATACAAATAAAGGATAAAGTGAGCCAACTTTGCTTCCTTTTGCAATAACCATATTGCCCTTTGATATGCGAACGGACTGAGCATAGAAGACCACCTTGTAACGAAGGTCATCAACTACTGCACAACCACATTTCCAATCCCCACAACATCACACTAGTAAGAGTCACCAAGTCTCATGGTACCAAGAGACTTTGCTGCATAATTAGAGAACCATTCTTTGTGTGGTGTCACATGGAAAGAAGAACCAGAATCTAGCAGCCAGGTGTGGGGAAGAGAATCAGCCATAAGCACCTCAGATGGCACAATGCTATCAAGTGTCAACACGTCAGCATCATCAAAAATAGCATTAATTTCTTCAATCTTCACAGTCGAAGTAGATGGTGCAGGTAACTGTTTAACATGCCCCTCAACGTTCTGCCCTTTACCTTTAGCATTCTTTAATGCATAACAATCTTTCTTCATATGTCCTTTCTTACGACAATAATGGCATTCGATATCCCTCTTCCTTGATTTACTTCTACTCTTATTCCGTTGACCATTCTTTTCCTTGTTATTGCTCCCACCACGTTGCTGATTCTTTCCTTCGTAAGAATCACAAACATTATATGCATCTCCACTCCGAGTGCCAACCATAGATTTTCTACAAATCTCCTCACTCAAGAGTGCTCCACATATGTCATCATAGACAAGTTTACCACCAGATGCACTATTGCTAATAGTTGTGCAAAATGTATCCCATGATGATGGTAGGGTGCATAACAACAATACTGCTTTCATTTCATTATCCATACCCATTTTCTGAGCCTGTAACTAGGAGAATATAGCATCAAACTCATTTAGATAAGCAACAACACTATTTGTGTCCTTCATACGAAGGTCATATAATTTTCTCATCAGATACACTTTATTTGATGCCGTTTCTTTTTCATATGTATTGAATAACTTCTTCCAAAGCTCCTTTGCACTTTCACAGAAAGTAAACATTATCTGCTAGGTGCAAGCGAATGGTAGACCTAGCCATTTCATCTAACTCATCCCAATCATCTTCATCCATGTCAGCAAGCTTCTTTGAAATCCTATTTAATGGATTCCATTGCCTCCTTTGAATCAGCACATCTTTAATCTGATTCTTCCATAGAGCAAAGTTTGTGCCATCAAATTTTTGGATCCCAAAATGGTTTTTGCCCTGCAATTTATAGCTCCTCCTCGGAACACTAGCACTAGACCTTGATCCACCAGATGTGCCTGAGACCTCGGATGCCATGATGGTAGAGAAATGAATAGAATGATAATGGAGCTAGAGGAGTCAGAACACCAATTAATAAGTGTATCAAGGAGTAAATTGACCACTATATAGTTGACAAAACCAGAAATCTGGAAATATCCTCTGTAAAATGAGCATATGACCAGTGTCAAAATATCATAAAATTGCAAGTACTAACATGTTTTCCTGCATAGTGAATCACTCACTCCACTGCATATAATCAGTTACCCAATAGAAGCCAACTAGGCTTATCGAGCACCTTTGAACAACTATCATACATCTCCTATGGCAAGGCTTGGTAAGTCTTCCACCTACATCACCGAAGAGACCCCGACATCTGGGTGTCTCTCAGTTAAGAAAACCTCACCACGACCCTCTTTATCAAATGTAAAAGGCTTTATGCAAAGAACATAATCGCTATATTAATGACCACATGGACGTACATAAGCAGTATCCATAGAAGCATACATGGTGTGTATGTGCTCAATATATGCAGTAAAATGAGACTTAAGGTTGAATACACAGCCCAAAAACTAGCCAATAACATCTGCAAGTGTCTGTCAACTCTGATGTTTTAGGCTGAGAAACCTGCATAAATTTGTAGCAGCTACTCCGACCAAAACTGAAACCTTTCAAGAAACCTGTAGTTTTACAAGTGTGGCTGAAAACACAGCCCCAAAGGTTGATATTGATTGTCGAAGAAGTACAAAGAACACTCTTCTTGATGTTCTTGGACTTGTGTGAAGAGAACTATGTGTAGAAGTATTCCAAAATAGCTCCAAAAGACACCCAAAAATGCTTCAAAAATAGGCTTTGAAAGCAAAGAATGAAGCTTTGAGGGACCAAAACATGTTCAAGGTAATGTCAACCTTAGTCTTTCCCCTTGTTCGGACACCACAAGAGTATAGCTCCATCTTCCTTGATCGTTGAGGTCCTCCCTCATGGGCAGCCAACGACGCCAATGATGACTTCGGTGACTCGGATGACAAGGTATGCCAAGGTCTATGCCTTGGTTTCCGCCTTAGGCATAAGCCTTGGGGGAGTGCTCGCTTCGCTCGCACAAAAGGAGAAAAGCTTTTTGCGTCGAACTGCTCTCATACCACTGAAGTAATTCAATGCCGATGCACCACAATGCACTCTCCTTCTCTAGAGCTCCACGACAATATGCTCGGAGTAGAAAGCAAGCTCTTGAGGCCACACACAGTACTTTGCACAGATGCCGTAGAATACACAAAAAACACAGTACATAGAGGAGCACAAAGATAGACATCTAAGGTCTTACAAATGTTGTCAAACTTTCAATTCGTGACTGACCAGACCACTATATGTTTTATTAAAGAACATATACAAGGAAGTTTTCGGTGGCTATTTGGCCTTTCACATGGAAACTAATGGTAACACTGTGTTCTTGGGAGAATCTTTCCACGAATTATTTGGTGAGGATTTATGATAAATCAAGTCCTTAAACTTTGGAAAAGTTTTAGGTAAATATTCAAATTCAAACTTGAACCTTGGCTCCAACAAAAGGCTATAAAGGAGGACCATCTAGTCATGTGGAGTTTGCAAGATATAGTAGCGATTCAAAGGATTTTGTGTGGAATATTGAGCTCACATTATAGTTCTTCTATTGCCCTCACATTGAGCAATCATTCATTGCCAATCTCAATGTAATCTATGTGCATTGATACATATAATCTTCCCATGTCTCGTCTCTTCTTCTCTGTCATATACTACTTAGAAGAGTGAACTTCTCTCATCTATTCCTCAATGTGTATTGTTTACAGTCAAGGTCACACACAAGCAACAAAGTGCATCAATGAAGTGGACACACAAGAAGAAGGAGCATGTAGGGAGCTCCAAGAAGCACATGTCAAATTTTCATAAGAAATCCCTATAAAAATAGTGATTTTTGTCACTAAAAACCATTGTAAATACCATTTTCTATTTTTACAACTCCATTTTGTTCAGGTGAAGGGGTCCTTGAGCTTGAGGAGTATTAGAAGTATCACCCTGCCAATTTTCATAATTTTTAGACTCCGTTTGAGCCCCTGAATAAGCCCTGGAACCTATTTTTTAAGTAGGTCAAAAACTAGGTGTGGACAAGGCCAAAACCACTAGAAAACTATAAAAAGGGCTGGAGAGCTCATTTTAGAGGTTGGCTTGTTGTAGATTTCAGCTTTGTAAGAGAGTTCTTTTGTAATCAAAGCCCCTCCATTGTTTCACTCTTTGCTCTTACCTTGTGCGCGTGCGTGTGTATGTGTGTGCATGTTTGTATGCTTTCACTCATGCTGTGCATTTCACTTGCTCTTGGTCTTCATACCAGTCCTCATGTCTCCGTAGATTGACATTTATGAGGTGGAGCTCCTCACGTTGGTACCTACCATTGTGCTAGAGTGACACCATATTGGCGTCGTTACCGAGGAGAGAGCTTGGAGGATGAGTGTGTGACAGTAAGACGTAGAGTAGCGACGTTGGAAGGTTAAAAATCACTATTTTCAGTTCGGTTTCTGAGTTTTCTCCATCTTCATCATCATCATCACCACCATCTCTTCCCATCTTCACCTTATCTATTTTTTTTGCTTTTTTTGCCTATACATTCTCGATCTTCGCCTCCTTTTCTTCATTCTTGGCAAAGCGATGAGTTCAAGGAGAGCTTGGAGCTAAAGCGTGGAGGAAAAATTCAGTTTCACTCTTAAAATACCAAAATCTGAGTGATAGTATCGCGACATGACAAGACCTGCGTCTGTTATCGTGACTGGAGTATCGTGGTTTTGGAGAGTGATCTTACATCTACAGGCACATAGGAATGATAAGGAGAACCTAAGGTACACATATCTGCAAAACATTTTGAATTTGGCCCCCAAAAACTCCAAGTGTCGTGTCCGGTTGAGTTTTGGTATCACGATACCATAATTCCCGTGTATCGTGATACTTATCGAGGTATCGTATCGTGCACGCCCACTTGAGGTATTGTGATACCATTCTAGTATCGTATTGTTAAGTGGTAGTGTCGCGATCACAATCGCCCCGATGGTATCATAACGTCCCGCTCACGGTATCATATCATCAATCAAGCGATATCATATCGTGCCTATTCTAGTATCGTATCATGCACAAAAGTGGTATTGTATTGCCTATCCCTTGGTATTGTATCGTGAGAAATCCGGTATCGTATCATGAGGTTGGCATCGTATCGTGGACTTGGTGGTATCTTCTAGCAAGTGGTATCGTATCGTGTAATTTTTGGTATCATATTGTGAGGTGACTTGGTATCTGTAGCTCAATGATGAGTAGCACCTCCTTTAATGTCAATCTGGGAAGACGTGAGGATGGTATGAAGACCTCGAGCAGGTGGCTGCACAAGTGCGTGAGTGAGAAGCACACTAGCATGCACACACATACACACACACGCGCACACAAGGCAAGACAAAGAGTGAGAATCAATGGAGCTTTTCGATTACTTTCAAAATGCTCATACAAGTTCGTTTCAATTACAATCTAACCTCAAAAATGAGCTCTCTAGCTCTTTTTATAGTTTTTGGCTAAGTTTTGGCCCTGTCCAGACCTAGTGTCCGGCCTAGTTAAAAATTAGGTTCCAGGGCCTATTTGAGGGCTCAAACGATATCTAAAAAATACGAAATTTGGCAGGTAGATACTTCTAATGCTCCTCAAGCTCAAGGACTCCTTGGCTTGCACAAAATGGAGCTACAAAAAGATGAAATGATATTTACAATGGTGCCTAGTGATGATAATCACTTTTAATGTGTGTAGAGGTTTTCAAAGATTAAGGTTGCCTTAGTGCTAAATCTGCGTGAATGTTCATAAGTGCTTCTTCCTGAAGAAAATTGTTGGCCTATTTGCCGGATCTTCGTTGACTTCCTTGTCTGCTTGGGCCTTCTCTCCCTTGTCCACTGCTAACACCCCCCCCTCTCTCGCGTCTGTCGTCCCTGACAGACCCTTGTTGAGAGGGTTTCTGGATATAGTACTCGACGACGTCCTGCGCTAAATGATGTTCAGCAATTCGCAACCCCTTGGCCAATTCTGTCAGAAGAGCATCCCAGTCTACCGGCCCAGGAACCTCTGGATGTGGCATACGTAGCTTTTCGGAGTGGAGAGCTTGTTCCACTGCAAACAACTGCAAGAGATGGGATGGTCTGGGAATGAATATTTCGGAATGATATTCCCAGAATCCCGTGACAAACATCTCTTCAAACGTTTGTTTGAAGCAGGCCGGTAGATATTTGATACGAGCGTGCCATGCATACACAACATTGACATTTTTGAAGGTCCTGAAGGTGACCAGCATAAGTTCGAAAATTCTCAAGCACATCTGAGTCATGATATCAGGAACGTTCTTGAAACGGACCCCCCAATGTCGGATCGTTGAAATCATATAGCCAATTGTAGGTGCGCCTTTAGGGGGTGCGAAGTACACATAATTTAACCACTTCTCACATCCTTTAATCGTCAGCACTGTATGTGTGTACTCCGGCCAGGATCTCCTTCGAAACACAGGGCAATAACATGGATTATATTTGATGTACAATGGCATGTTGTTCCATGTTCTTACCATTTCCGGGTAGGTTTCAAGCAGTCGAATTCTCCATGTTGGTTGGCGGATATGGCCTTGCTTGGCACTCTCTGGGATGTCATCGGGTGCAAATTGGGTGGCAGAGGTGGGTTCCCTTGAGGTGTGGCGCTTGATCTCCGCATTATAATCCGCCATTAGCACGCAAAAAGGTACATACAGATCATCCGATGGGCCGATCCACCTATGGTGTGAAAGATTCTGAAAATAATCAGATTTTATGACCACCTCCTCCAATTTTGACATCAAGGCGATTTGGACTGCCACCCTGTCGTCATGTGTCGTGGCTACTTTCTCTAACTTCTGCATCCATTCCGGTGCCTCGATCTCAATTGTGTCCATGCCCTGTTCTGTGCGCTTACCTCCGGGTGTTGGCATCGGGACATAGGGATCCTCAAATGTTTCTTCTACCTCAATTGGCACCAGGTCGTCAGGCTCGGGGTCTACCAGAGGGGAGGGCTGACGCTCATACTGCATAACCTTGCTGCGTAATTCCTCAAGTTCGGCGCGGAGTTTAATGACCTCTTCAGCTGTTTCTTCTGCGGTTATGCTCGGGCTGGGTTCTGTCTGTCGAGTGGCCAACTGTCTTCGTAACTCATCTCTTTCTTTCTCTAAAGCGGCATGGGCCTCCATTAAGTCTGCATGAGTTTCTAACACCACCTGCATATTCTCAGAGGGTATCGCCTTGAATCGTTCTGGGTCAATCTCTTGTGGGGAACCCTCCATGGCCGCTTCCAGGTTTTCTTCATTCTGTTTCTGTAATCTCTTATTCTCTTCTAACGCGGTCGACATATGCTTGCGGAGGAGGCCCAAGTTCCGTCGAAGTTTCAGGTTTTCCGTGATCTGCGAATGGAGCAGCTCGTCCATATGTCGTCGTTCTTCATCATCTGTTTGAGGTGGGTTGGCTTCTAATTTTGCATATTGCTCCTGTAATGTCGCGTGCTGCTGTACTAATTGCTGCTTCTGCTCTTCAAGATCCCTACATCTTGCTTGGAGATCCTCGTGGCGTTGGAAGAGCCTTGTATGTTGGTCGTCCAAGTGTTGGTAATGTTGCTGGAGTTGGGCCATGCATTGATGCATATTATTAAATAAGTTATCGAGAGGAATAGTATTGAATGCAGAGGGGTAGGGAAAGGGAAAGGGGGTTGTGAATGCAGTACTGGGGACGGGTGAGGGGGGAGGTGGGGGAATGGGAGATTGTGGGTAAATGGGGGATGGGAGAGGTGCAGAGGTGGGTGATACCTCCATGAAAGTGGGGTTCGTGGTGGGAGTGACTGTGAATATGGGGATTGTGGTAGCGGTGAGGGTTGTGAATGTGTATAGAGGTGTGTGTAATTGTGAACTTCTAGGAAGTGTGCTCGGGGTGGTGAGGTGTACCGTGGCTGTAGTTAGACTTATGTTTTCAGTGGGAGTAGAGTGTGTGGGTTGGCTGATGGTTTGTGCGTTGGTGTGTGTAGTGGTTTCAGAGGTGGTGACAGTGGAGGTTACAGTGGTAGAGGGAGGTGAGTGAGGTCGATGTGGGGGAGAAGGTGGCAAGGGAGGTGATGGGGGTGCACTCGATGTGTGGGCTTCCTCGGTGTCGTGAACTGTGTTTGCCGTGCCAGTGGTTGTGGGTGTGCCTTGTGGTCCTGATCCTAATACATTCATTTGTTTTCCCGTGCGTGGGGGGCGTCTTCCATATCTTCTCTTTGTTCTTCGTGAGTGCACTAGTGCTGTGTGCACCGTTTTCGGTACTCCTAGAGCATCTGATATCATTTCCAAGGTGGCGCGGTATTGCTCGTCCACACCTTCCTCCTCCAGAATCTGGTTCATCAGAGCTTTACCTGCAGCTAATGAGAGCCTGTGTTGCTCTTGAACTCGGTTCATTGTATCGTAAAGCTTCTTTAATGCGCTAGTGTAGGCGGGGGCACCTTCCAGTACTTGTAGGGCTTCTGGATCATACTCTTGTTCTTCTGCTTCTGAGTGTCTGCCCTGTGTCTCCCCATGAGCTTCTTCTTCAGTGTCCACGTTGACTACGTCTGGTTGGCTGGGCTGTGCTTGGTCTGGGGCAGTTTGCTGTCCACTGGCTTGCTCTTCTTCAACTTCTGCATTTACAGTTTCTATGATTCTTGCAACTTCTTCGTCAGTTAAGTCCTCTAGAGTGAACCCATGCGGGAACTCCAGATCAGTCGGTACTGGTGGAAATACAAGATTGGGGCCATCTGTGCTGTGCCTGGGTAGCCTGATAGTAAACGGTTGCACTCGTCGGGGGAGTCTTGGGGTGGTTTCAGGCGTCAGGGTTGCACCGCGAGCTTGTGCACAAGGCATCTGGACGGTGCCTCGCATCTTCTTTGAGGGAGGCCCTACGGCTGACAATCGTCGTTGAAATTCCTGTGCTCTGGACCAGATCAGAGCCCTTTGCACCAGTACATCATAGGCGAGACATCTGTATACAATTCTTGTGAGTGCACAGCAACCATACAATACAGATCTTTGCTTCTTATACCATCTCTAATGAGCCATATGAATCTGGTCGATAATCCAGTGGGGCATATTGATGGTCAACTCAAAAGCATCCGCCAGGTAGAGGCTAAACCAAATCTTTTTGGGAGGCATTGTGAATCTATCCTGCGCAGGGAAGGCGAAATGTTGCATGACCATACGTAAGTGGATGGCGATCGTGGGTGTCATTGCAACCATGTCCTTCAGCTTTGTCAGATTCCTGTTCTTCATGTTGTCTGGAACCATTGTCTCTTTCTCTGTTGGAATGTGCATTCCCTGCATGTCGAGTGCTTCTCTTACCAGATTGATAGTTAAGCGGAAACACTTCAGCTCGTTGCCCCTTGTGAGTGATGGGAGCACAAAGGAGCTGTATCCTTTCTTGTCTTTGCTGGGGGTGAGGGTACTAATTAGATATGAGCATCTGAGGAAATCTGGCTTTGGTAGTTGGGACTTGAAGTAGTCATAAAGCCCTGCCTTCTTCCAGATCGGCTTAAGTCCTTCGTTATTTTGTAGCCTTTCAAATTCCCTGGTAAAGAAATGGTATCGGCCCCATCGTCCATTGAATTCGACTTCGGATTCCCACATATACGTGCCTTCACCCAGGGGGCCAGCAACGTCACTGAACCAATGTGAGGCTTTGCCCACCGGCATTGTGTGTCCCTGCGGGGGATTCTGAATTGGTATGGCGTGCAATGCCCGTAATGCCGCTGGTCTTTCCTTTAACTCCTCCTCGACTGGAAGACTTTCGATGTCCACCACTTGTGGGCTGGAGCCTGCCTGGGAGCTAGTTCCTACTGTATCTGCCATTTTACTTCTTGCTGTCTGTCTCTGTGAGAATATACAAACAGGTGTTAATATTGTACAGGACAAGTGAGGACCGTTGTTCCCATCACAATATTAACATGAGGGTCGGGAGCGAATAATGGGTTAGTAAGTGTTCGGTGCACGTGTGTGTGGTTAATGCTTGGGTAATCCTAGGAGACTAATGAAGTTAGCAAGTGGGGATGAATTTACAAATTGGGGTCGGGGGGTTTATTACAGGTCTTAGGCTGCCAAATGCAGTGGATGGGCTTTGCTTTCGGTTTCGTAGAGACTCTAGAGAGCGCTCTCGGTGTCGCGGTTTGAAAATGAGGCTTTTTAGGGACCCATTTACAATTGATTACATGCACGCTCTTGGGTCTTGGTGTGTTCTTGAGCGTTGAGAACGAGTGAATACGGGCAGTATGCGTAGCTGCGTTATGCTGTTTAGGTTGTGGCCTCGGCGTAGCTACTTGTGCCCTCAAGCAAGCCTTAGGCACCCAAATTTGTCTTGATTGTGGGCTAGCCTTCATCGACTTCTTGGGCACCCAAATAGATTTCACATTAGCAGGAGAATTTCTGCAAGACTTCTTATTAATGTCATGTTGTTGGTTATTAATAAGAAACTTCGCCTGTGTCATTGACGGTGGTGCAACCGGTTGTTCGCCTTTCCGCACCCACACATGGTTTATTTTCTGGGACATTCTGTTGAGCAGGTACTTTTGATCTCGGACATAGGTAGTACTCTGCTTCTTCTGCCTTTGATCCACCTTGGGTTGCTGCCTCCTTCTGGCCTTTGGAAAAGAAGGGAGTTCCGTTGCATTCCTGACTCCTTTTTTGCGAATATCATTCCTCTGCAACACATAGTTTTGGACAAGAACAGCATGGTCATCTTCATGTGTACCCCTGGAAGGACCAAGAGTCTGTGCCTTTCCTAGTTCCTTGAGTGCTCCATTGTCTAATTCTACTGTAACTCGACTATGATTGATCCAAACCTGGAGAAGTCCACTTCTTAGGTTTAAATTGACTGCTCATTGCCTCATCATGAATGTAGAGGGGAAGTTCCACCTCGCCCATGCAAGGGGTTTCCACGCCTCCCAATCCTATGAGATATGCTTCCACAGGATTGACAGTTAACTGCAACTCTTGACAGTAAGACACTCTAACAGCACTAGTGGCTGCACCTGAGTCAATCAAGGCTCTTACGGTTCTTGCACTCTTTCCTCGTCCCATATCTATGGTTATGAAAGGACGTCTATCGATTATTCTATGCGAGCTTGTTCCTGCAACTTCACACATGGCCATGGGACATCCTTGATCTGCATAGTCATTTGCTCTAGTCTGATCTCGGCCTTGCCTTCGTAACTTCATCCTTCTGATGCGTTCTAAAGCTTCTGCTTGAGCCTCTTCTCGAATGCGCTTTTCTTCCTCTTTGCGTTTCTTAGCAGTATTGAGTCGGCTGAGCATTTCCTCCGTGAGGGGTTCCTGATACAACTTGACTCTACAACCGCTAATATAGTTAGGGAGAACATCACCCTCTAATGTGGCTAATTGTACTGCTCCACTCGTGGAGATCCTATTGATGATCATTGGTCCGTAGCCTCTCTTTTCTAGCTTCCTTGCGTGTTGTTTCAGTGTATAGACTAAAACTAGATCTCCTGCTTTCAAACCCTTATCCTTTATGTGGGCATCAAAGTATGCCTTCTGTCTCTTCTTGGCTGCATATATTCCTGCAGCGGCTCTCAGTCGTGTTTCTCCTAATCGTTCAAGGTCAAAAATCCTAGAGGAGAGTTCATGGCCTGTCCATTCGTGCTCTTGTGCTACTTTCAACGTAGGAATCAGGAAATCCAAGGGTAGCACAGCGTTTTGACCGAATACCATCTGAAAGGGGGTGGCTTGGAGTACCGTTTTGTAGGCAACTCGGTATGCCCAAACAGCATGGTGTAGTTGTTTGTCCCAATCAGAGCGTTTAGTGTTCACTAATTTCGTCAGTACATTGCATAAGATCTTATTAGTGCTCTCAGCTTGTCCATTAGCTTGAGGGTGATAAGGGGCAGACTTCTTGTGTATTACCAAGAATTCTTGGAGTAGATTTTCAATCACTTCATTCAAGAAATGAGTGCCTCTATCACTTACAAGCTCTATAGGTAGCCCGTATCTTGTGAATACATTCTCAAACAAGAATTTGGCAGTTGTTTGAGCATCGTTCTTTGTCGTAGCCTTTACCTCTACCCACTTGGTGAGATAATCTGTCGCAACAATGATGTATTCCGCATGAGAACCCTTAGCTGGGGGATTAATAGGACCTACGAAGTCTATTCCCCACTTAGAGAATGCACGTCCACCCATCATAGGTTTCAGTGGCATCTCATCTTTGCGTATAGGATACTGAGTCCTCTGACATACATCGCACCGTTTCACATAGGTATGTGCATCCATGTGAAGGGTCGGCCGCCAGAAGCCCGCAAATAGAATTGCCTTGATCACCCGATCCGGTCCAAAATGTCCTCCTGCTACACCTTGGTGAGCAGTTTCTAAGATCTTAAGATACTCACTTTCATGGACACACAATCTCAGGTAACCATCTTTACCGCGCTTATATAGATTATTACCGATGAGTGAGTAATCCTGGGCTTCTTGTTCTAAACTCCTTTTCCTAGCCAGAGTCATGTCTGGAGGGAATGTGTTTGTCCTCAGGAAGGATACGAGAGGTTCGCTCCAATCTGGTACAATGGATACTTGATAAAGAGTGGCGTGTTCCACAGGTGGCTTAGTGCAACAGATTGGGCATTCCTTACACAACTTTTGGACATCAGCTTCCATAGTTGGCCAATGTACTCCGAGTCTCTTGAGGGTCTGTAAAGTTCGCTGCTTTGAGTAGTGTTGCTCTAACGCACCTACATGTGCTAATTGCAACCATTTAGCGTATTCATCCTCTTCCACGCAACAAGCCAAGATCCCTTGATCTGTGTGCTTGTACATGCTTCCTGCCATGATGTGGTACTTTTGGGCTTTTACAACTTCTCTATTCCGAGTGTTTATCACTGGATGATTAGGCCCGTATGTCAATACTGGTACCAATGGCTTAGCCCACTGCGGTACAACTTCCAAATTAAACAAGTAAGCATCAGGAAGGTCATCTGACACTCCTTGTGGGGCTTCTCCCGATGTGAGCCTAGAGAGATGATCAGCTCTCAAATGAGTCCTACCTTTCCTTACCACAACTTCAAAATCATATTCCATTAGCAAGAGAAACCATCTCACTAATCTTCCTGTATTGCATGGCTTGTTTACGAGATATAACAATGCCTGATGATCAGTAAAAAATTTAAACTTATTTGCAAGCAAATAGTGTCTAAATTTCTTAACTGCATATACCATGCCTAATCCTTCTCGCTCTGTAGTGGTGTAATTCCGTTCAGCCGCATTCAATTGTCTACTGGCATAGGCAATTGGAAGATCCATATTACCTTCACCAGTAGGTTGTGCAAGCACACATCCAATGGCATAATTGGATGCATCCACATGAACATGGAATGGCTTATTCCAATTTGGTGTGGTCAAGATTGGTGCTGAACATAATCTTCGTTTAAGCTCTTGGAAGGAATCTGTCCACTCAAAGTTTGTCAGAAGTCCGTACATGGGCTTTGCAATGACAGCATACATGTGTATAAATCGTCCGTAATAACCACAGTGCCCCATGAAAGCTTGTACTTCCTTGACATTCTTTGGCCTAGGTAGCTCTGCTATGGCTCGCACCTTTTCTTCGTCAGTAGATATGCCATTCTTTGACACTATGTGTCCTAGAATCTTGCCTTGCCTGACCATAAAAACGCACTTTTCTGGGTTCAGGCAGACTTGATATTCTCTACATTTGTCAAAGATTTGTCTGAGTTCAGGAATATGGGTTTGTCTAACATTGGAATGAGCACAAAGATCATCAACATAGACTTCTAAACTCTTCCTCAGGAACTCCTTAAACACATGGCACATCAGCCTCTGGAAGGTAGCTGGTGCATTGGTAAGCCCAAATGGCATTACTCTAAAAGCAAAAATGCCCCACTCTGTGGCAAAAGCAGTCTTATGCTGGTCTTCTGGAGCTATGGCTACTTGGTTGTAGCCCGAAAACCCATCAAGGAAGCTGTACACTTCCTTGCCTGCCACTCTTTCTAAGAGATGTTCTGTTATGGGAAGCGGATAGTTATCTCGAATTGTGGCTGCATTAACCTTTTTCAAGTTAATGCACACACGCAGTTTGCCATTCTTCTTGGGCACCACTACGATGGGGGATACCCATTCAGTGTGCTCAATTTCATAGATAAATCCAGCTTCAACCAGTCTATCTATCTCTTCTTTGATCTTAGCAGCGTAATTATCGTTATATGTATAAGGCTTTTGCTTAGAGGGTTTAGCATCTGAGGTCATGGGAATAGTGTGTGAGCATATATCGGGGTCAACGCCTTTCAAATCCTTGTAACTCCAAGCGAATACATCTCTATATTCTCTTAGCAAGGCAATCAATTCGTGCTCTTCTTCTTCTGTTAGGTCATGGCCTATGTACGTGCATCTCTCCTCTCCTTCTTCTAGGGCCACTACTATTTTCTTGGTGGTTTCTTTGTTATCATAGGCCTCTCCTGATTGTGCCTCTCGTTTAGGCATTCTAATCATGACTCTCCTATCATCTATCTCATACTTCTTAAAATTTTCTGGGACCTCAAACAAAGATTCTTCCTCTTCTGGTGAGACTTCTCTCTTCTTTCGTTTCTTTCCTTCTTCCTTTGGGCTCACATGTGTTGCTAATCTTACATCGTTTGTAAGCTCTCCATGCCTTTGGGGTTGAAATTCTACTTCATGGAGGTATTCTTCGTCTGATGCAAATGGTGGGTCCATAATGATTGACTCTAGATCGGAGTCACTTGCATCCTCAAATGCATCAGGGCTAGGTTCGCATTCTTCTAGAACTGCCTCTCCCATGATTGGCTCTATGGAGAAGATTGAAATGTCATAGCCATCCTCATCGCAGTGAGGTGTCCATTGTTCTTCATTGATGGCTACGTCCATTATTGCTAAGATTTCTGCCCAACCGTGAGGTTCAAATTCTTCGTCTGGAAAAACTACAGGTGCATAGGCTGGGTCTTGGATTGATCTATGGGTCTCTTTCGCACCTACCTCTCTGGCTTTCTCTCTCTTCTCTTCCTCTACTGCTACCTTGCACATCCATAAGTGAGTATCTTCATGCATCCATGAGGATCCAGACCCTATGGAATGCACCGATTCTGTATCATCTTTGGCTCTATGGATGGGATTCCACTGGATAGGAGGTACATCCCTATGAGAGTAATCTTTGAGATTGACTTTGGTCGTAACACCTAAGTGCTGCAGGTACAAAGAATTGGTTCCCCAATCCTGTACCACTTGCAACTGTCGCATAAATGGTCTTCCCAAAATCATCTCATAGGCATGATTTTTGCTGAAGTCACATATGGCAAAACTATGCTCAAACTCGACACCACAAGTGGTGAGAGTTATTCCTTCGAGCAATCTTGGCCATCTGCAATTTCATTCTCGTTGGCCTGAGTGCTGGCTTGCCCCAACGCTTCCAAAGGGAAGTAGTGGCAATTGCAACTCCTGCACCTGAGTCTAAAATTGCCTTGGTGGTGTACTCTTGGTAGGTGATGGGAAGATAGGTGTTCCCTTCTTCGCCTTCACACATATCTCCTATCTTATCCAAGGGAATTTCTGGCACTGTCCTATGGGATCCTACCCTGGAACGTGGTTTTGCAACTTCAGTTACTTGACTAGCTACATATTTCCGCGCTTTTGGTCTATCCTTAGGCAGTTCTTCCAAAGTGATATCGCGCTGCACCTTGGTGTTCTTTACTATCTCCGTGTTCCTAGGTATGACTGAGTCGTCGTTCCTTACCATGACTGTGGGTGCTCTCATACATGTGGACTTTGCTTCCCATGGGCCTGTGAAGTGGGGTAGCTCTTGTATGGAATTAGACTCAAAGTCCAATCTCTCATGAGATTGAGTACTCTCATGTTCCCCGTAAATAGATGGGATGTCTTGTGGGAACTGGTCGTGTGCATCATCCACAAGTTCAAAGGGAGGGGCGACTTCACTTTCGTTATCCCATTTGTCTTCTTGAATCTCTCGTAGGAAATCTGGTGCAAACCGATTCATAGAAGAAGAAGTGTCTGGCTCCGTAGAATTGGGCACATAAGCAACCTGGGAAGGAGGGCTTATTCTATCGTTGGCTCTCTCCTCGTTCCCATAGATGGCTGGAGCACAAGCTTCTTGGGGAGGATTACTTATTCTATTACTTTTCCTAACAGGCTCATACGCTCTCTGAGAAGGAATGTAGGTCACCTGTGGAGGTACGTAAGCTTTCGAGGGAGGCTCATGTGACTTTTGGGGGGGAAGATAAGCTTCTTGAGGAGGCACATGGGCTTCCTGAAGAGGCTGGCTTATCCGTTCTCTTGCCCTTTCCTTTCTTTGAGGGGCAGGTTCCTTCTCTGATTGTGCAATTAGCTTCTCTATTCGTTCTAGCAGTCCATTAAAGTGTAACTGCATCTTAGCTGAGCTAGAGATATTAAAGAGGCGGCTGGCTTCGAACATGGCTTGAGCCAATTCCACCATCTTAGCACAAATTTTAGTTCGTTCAAGCTCTAGCTCGGCTCTAGGGTAGCACTTTTCATGATCGGTTATGGTTGGCCCTTCTTGGATTCTGGCCTGATATGCTTTAAGCATCATATTAAGGTCTCCGGGAGTGGGATCTGCTAGGACTGATCCTACTCTAGGGGGTGGTGGGATTTGATGAGGCGGTGGGGAAGGTGGTGAGTTGGATGGAGATGGGAGTGGTGGGGGCGGGGTAATGTGGGAGGGAGTTTGAGCTGTGAGTTCAGTTATCCTCGCTTTGGTTTCTCTTATGCTTTCCTCCAGTTCACTCATCTTTTTAGCCCATTGTCTTTTCATTCTTTCTCGACTATCTTTCCACGCTCTAGTCCTTTTCTTTGTCACACTCTCGGTTTCACTAGCCTCTGGGCCCTTTTCCTGGCTTGCCTCTTGGTTTTGCTGCAATGCCTGAGCTCTAGTGACTACCTGCACTGGTGCAGTGGAAGTGACACTTCCGGAGGAATCTACAACCAAACCAATCACATTGATAGGAGTGATTTTTGGCATATTATTGGGGTTCTTTGGGCAATCTCGTAAAAGATGCTCTTTTCCACAATCTTGGCAAAAGCCTTGGATCGTCACGGACTGATTTTGTGTAGGTGGAGGTAAGGGACAATCACGAATGAAGTGATCTCCCTGACATCGGTAGCATGGTCCTCTAGGAAATGGTGGTCGTACCTGCCTAGGTTGAGGCCTAGGGTTGGGGTTTGCATACATGACATTTGTGTAGTCTGACTCCCAACTAGGTTCACTCGGTTCTTCACTATAGTAGGACTCACCATGTTCTGGAGACTGCATGTAGTAAGCCTGGGGACTATCGACATGTGTAGAATCAAAGCTATGGTCACTCGGGTCACTTTCTAAGATCAATGGGGTTACTGGTACTATGGCCCTATTCAGGTTTTCTTTTGCAACAGCATACTTTACTGGAATCACGTTAGCGGGGTTTGGAGGCTGTTGAGCTAGCACCGGTTGGGGTCTCTGTTGGGCCTGATATTGTGGTTGGTAGGTTTGTTGGGGTCTAGCATATTGTGGTGGTGGAGGGTACTGGTTCTGGTATCTGCCTTGTTGGTAGGGCTGAGGGTAGGGTTGCCTAACTGCCTGCTTGTTGTATGGGCAATCTTGCGCAGTATGGTTTGTGTACTTCCGTTCTATGGTGCAGTACTGGCTACTAGGGTTAACTTGGGGTTGAGCCATAACGGGACAGACGTTCGCCATATGGTCACCACCGCATGTATAGCACCTTTTCACAGGGGCAAACCTTGGGATTTGTTTGCTAGTTACACCTAATTTCTGAGCTACCTTCTCAGCGAGTTCCTCAATTGATGTAGATTGCGTGGAAGAGTGGCTAGATGCACTATCTGAATCTTTGTAGATTTTGGAAAGCTCTAGCTCTTCCCCTAGGTTATCTTCAATGTCAATGCACATGCGTACACATTCTTCTATGGTCCTAGGGTCCTTCAGATACACATAGGATCTCAATTTCGTACTCAACAATCCATCAAGGAATAAGGCTACTTGTTTAGCGGATGTGGGTAGCTCCGAAATAGGGCACCTTTCAAGATATTGTCTAAATCTCCTTCCGGCCAATCTGACAGTCTCTTGGGGGGTCTGTTTGAAGCTGTGAATCAATGAGGATGTATTGTGTCTTATGCCGCTCTTAGAGAACTCTACAATGAATGCCTCTAGGAGTTGGTCTATGCTCCTGAACTGGCGCTCATCCAATGGCTGAAACCATGTAAGTGCCGTATTCCTAAGGGTTAGACCGAAGGCATTGTACTGCGTGAACAGATCCTCCACTTGTTCCGCTCTCAAGACTTGCTTGAACTCCGCCACATGATCATAGGGATCTCCTGTGCCGTCAAAGTAATTCTTCATGGACTTAACTAGCTGGGTAGGTCTCAAGGTTCTTGCGTGCTCTCTAGGCCTCGGCAGAGGGAATCCATCTACATTTCTTTGGTTCCTGTGGGCTCTAAGCATCTCAGGTTCTACCCTATTCGTCTCCGTCCTCGTTCTTTCTCTGCCTACTGGGTTGGCAAAACTTACTTCTGGTCTATCTCTGCTTCTGTCGCGTTGCGTACCATGAGCTTGGGAAGTTCCAGCCCCAGGATGACCATAGGATACATTTGGTCTTGGTTGGGGAAAAATAAATTCACCCTTCCAAGTGTAAGCATGCTTATCATTTTCTGTCACCACAAAGATCCTCTCAGAGGTGTGATCTAAGTAGGTCACTCTGCCTGGGCTATCAGGATCCTTAAACTCATAGATCATGATTGTTCCTATATCAGTTGGGTGATCCGGTTTATACCTCCAAAAGGCTTCGTCAGTTTCTCGGTTGAGAAGCAAATCTATGCACTTGTTATCTTGGGGAACCCACTCAGGTGTGATAATCCTAGTGAGAACAGATTTGCCTCGGGGTGTTCTAGGTTCTACTCCCATATTTCCTTGTTCCAAGTCACCTAAGTCCGCTTCTGAGATTACATTTCCAAATTCATCTGTCCTATCTGGATGACTGGTGACTACGTATATGGTTCCTTCCTTGTCCAGGTATGCACCGTTTTCAAACTTGACAGCTGGGTGCTCTAGTCCTATGGATTGGTCAGGGTTTTTAATCTGGACCACGGATCTTCCTAGGCCGTCCTCATAGATGCTAGCACCTAATCGGTTGGTCCTAAGGTACTCTAGCTGCGTTTTGTAAGGGCCTTCTACCCTGTACAGGTAAGGCACACCTGAACTTCCCGTAGGTCTGTCCATGCCTTGAGACATCCCTGATTCACTGGTATCCGAGCTAGGGTAATGAGAGTGGTGACTCAACTGCTGGGCCCAAGACCTTGCAGTATGATTGACACTAGCCTCTGAAGACCTAAGGCTTTGTCTCTCTCTTGCTAGGTGTCGTCCTGATCTAAGGTTCATATGCCTAACTGATTAACCCAATTTTTTGCCCAGAGTACAACCTCGTTGCCGATCAATTGGTATCAGTCACTTGATTCTTTTTAGTTATTTTTCGTGTTTAAGGTCTTGTCTGATATTTCGTCGTCAGGAATACTTGAATGTTCTGCGCACTTTCAGGTTGATCGTTCCCGGTTAGGTTCTTTACCTTAAGGATATCGACAGTACAGAGATTATGTTTTTATCTTGAACTTGAGTTTCTAGGTAGTCTTCAACTTGATAATTGCCTACCGTCGCCCTGGCTTACTCCTACCTCTAATCGTTCTTAGCTTAAGCTAGGGATTGACAAGGGGAGTTGAGAATTTCCAACCTTTTTGTTTCCTGCTTGGTTGCCTTTGAATGCCCAGGAAGTGTGTTCCCAAGCTTGCACTTACACTTGCTCAAAATGCCTTGCGATGCTCTCAATAGATCTGTAAGAGTTCCAAAGTTAGCTCAAGACTTAAACTCCAAAGACAGAACCAATGATTTTCATTCAGGTAGCACAAACACAAACTTGTATAGTGATTTTCAAGAAAACAATCCTAAGAACCCCTGACTTTGATCCCCCTTGATATGGTCAACTTCAAAATACACTATCTGAAAATCAACGCATTATCTTTATAAAAAACAGTTGAGGGCGTGTAGTATATGCCACGAGCTTTCCGACAAGCCCAAGAGCTCAAAAAATGGATTTCGTGTGGAAAAGTTATGACTGTTCAGGGTTTAGGGGGTTAAAACAGGATTCAAACTGGCTGACAGATCCTAAGATTTTCTCCCAAGACACAAGTGTAGGAACCTCAAAAATGCTAATGGATTGACTATTGTGCCCCAAAAATTGCCCCAAATTTTGAAATAAAAAACCCTAATTTTTTTGGCCGAAAAGCCTGTCAATCGCGATTGACGGGTCTGTCAATCGCGATTGACAGAGGTGTCCGTCGGGGCTCTCAGTCGCGATTGACAGTGTCAATCGCGATCGATAGAGTCGATCGTGGCTGTCAATCGCGATCGACAGTATCAATCGCGATCGACACGTTTTCCGGATTTTTCGCCGAGATTTCAGTCAATCGGGGGCCTATCAGTCGCGATGGACACGTGGCTACGCACAAAAGTCAATCAATCGTGGAATTTCAGTCAATCGCGATCGACGGTATCAATCGCGATTGACAGAGGTGTCGGTCGTGGCTGTCAGTCGCGATGGACGGTATCAATCGCGATTGACAGGGTCCTACGTGGCAATCAGTCGATCGTGGAGGTCTGTCGATCGCGATTGACAGGGTCTGTCGGTCGCGATTGACAGGGTCTGTCGGTCGCGATTGACAGAAAACCTCGGAATTTTTCTACTGTTTTTAGTGTTTTGGAATGTGCTCCTTGTGCTTGTTCTAGTGGTGTACACACTTTTGTGAAAAGTCAAAAAATTCTGTCAGTCGCGATCGACAGAAGCCTGCGACCGCGAGACAGTTGCGTCGAGTTTCGTACCTACGCAGGAAGCTGGGGATGGTGATGTGACCTGTACCTGCAAGATAGCTCAAGAAACATGCAAAAACGACACACACAATTTCGCTCTCTCGCTCTCTCTCACAAGTGAAATGAGGGAAATGAGGTGGAGATGGTGATATGATCAAAACTGAAAATTTTTGCGATGATGGAGATGGAGGTGGGAGATGGTGATGATGATGATGGTGATGAAGATGGTGAAGAAAGTAAAAGAAAATCGATGAGAATGAAGAAAATACCTACAACTCCAACGCGTCAACTCTACGTCTTACCATCACACGCTCGTCCTCAAAGCTCGATCCCCGGCAACGGCGCCAAAATTTGGTGTAGCTCAATGATGAGTAGCACCTCCTTTAATGTCAATCCGGGAAGACGTGAGGATGGTATGAAGACCTCGAGCAGGTGGCTGCACAAGTGCGTGAGTGAGAAGCACACTAGCATGCACACACATACACACACACGCGCACACAAGGCAAGACAAAGAGTGAGAATCAATGGAGCTTTTCGATTACTTTCAAAATGCTCATACAAGTTCGTTTCAATTACAATCTAACCTCAAAAATGAGCTCTCTAGCTCTTTTTATAGTTTTTGGCTAAGTTTTGGCCCTGTCCAGACCTAGTGTCCGGCCTAGTTAAAAATTAGGTTCCAGGGCCTATTTGAGGGCTCAAACGATATCTAAAAAATACGAAATTTGGCAGGTAGATACTTCTAATGCTCCTCAAGCTCAAGGACTCCTTGGCTTGCACAAAATGGAGCTACAAAAAGATGAAATGATATTTACAATGGTGCCTAGTGATGATAATCACTTTTAATGTGTGTAGAGATTTTGAAAGATTAAGGTTGCCTTAGTGCTAAATCTGCGTGAATGTTCATAAGTGCTTCTTCCTGAAGAAAATTGTTGGCCTATTTGCCGGATCTTCGTTGACTTCCTTGTCTGCTTGGGCCTTCTCTCCCTTGTCCACTGCTAACAGTATCGTATCGTGATCAATTTCAGTATCGTATCGTTTGCATAGTAGTATTGTATCGTGGAAGTTGGTATTGCCTTGGTGGTACCGTACCATTTGAGGTGGTATCGTCCAAAGACAAGTATCGTATCGCGCCCATCTAGTATCGTATCATCACACCCAGTATCGTGTATCGCCTGTTCTGAGGTATCCCAGAGAGATCTTGTTTCCTTGTTTTAACCCCCTGAACCCTGGATTGACATTACTTTCTCATACAGAATCCGTTCAGACTGATTTTGGGTTTGTTGGAAAGCTCGTGGGGAGTACTACAAAAACATTGATTGGTTATGGTAAAACTAATACATGGATGATTAGATATAGTATTTTGAAGTTGATCCTCAGGTGGGTCTAGGAAGCAAGGGGTTCCATAGGATTTTGAGCAATAGAAAGGACAATTTCAGACTGGTGGACAAGGCTTATGAACCTAAGATCAAGTAGAAACTTAGGAAGAGATAGATAAAGTACCAAATCATCTAAGACTAGTGTCAACCACACAACCAAGTCGGGGACTCACAACTCAGTGGTTAGCACTACATGCTGAGTTCACAGACGAGTGATTCAGAAATGTTGTTTAACTGGGAGAGACTCTTGGCTTCTGAAGACATGCATAGTTCAATACCTAAAGAAGGTTTTATGTCTATAGTGGAAGGGTAATATTGGATGTCTCTTCAATACATATCCATTAACTTGCAAGCAATACCCATCTACCTCGACAGTCTACACAGGTCAGTAGCAAGAATGATAAACACTACAGAATCTGAAACAGTTCCAAGACCAGCTGTCAAGTATGACGGTGGAGCTTACATGGACAAGATGGGCCAGATCTATATAGTAATCGAAACCATGATCAGATTAATGAAAGAGGAGAGTTAGAGGGATAAGAAACTTCTGGGAGAACCAACAATGGAGGTACAGTGACTACCCCTAGGGTAAAGACAGTAATGACTCAAGTATTGCAAGCGGGGAGGATACCCCAAGATGACTATCTCATGGATGTATACTTGATCCATGGGTCTGACCTACTCCTCCAAACTGATTCACAGACATAACGAGAAAGCATCAGCCCAACAATTATACACGAGTCAAGGGATCCGAAAACTCCATCTAGAGTTACATACCTAGAGCAAAATCAAAGGAGATATTGGCCTATAGATGAAGAAGATAGGTCAAGATTAAAGTACATGGGTCTCCCTATATTCCCTCCTCAAGATCAAGAAACTACCTCACAAAACCCATTCCACACCCAACAAAGAACGAAAAATGTGATGTCAGGGCAAACAAGCCAACGTAGTAGGCCGAACAGACCTTAGGTGCGATCCCCTATGGTAGGAATTAACTCCCACAACCAAACTAGCTAGGGAATAGGAAATATGAATAGAACCACTTTAGGGTAGAACCACCCCAAGGTGTGGAAGCTGGAATACACCCAATAAAACCCTCTTTTCCCATCATAATTCAATCCCCAGAGTTAAACAAAAGAGTGAGAACAATCCAATTGGCCAAATGTATGTGAAATTGTTACAATGGCACAGGAGAGCGGTATGACCACATTGCAGAATTCAAGCAGATATTGCGAGCAGAGCAAGTGGATGACTGTTAGCAGTGGACAAGGGAGAGAAGGCCCAAGCAGACAAGGAAGTCAACGAAGATCCGGCAAATAGGCCAACAATTTTCTTCAGGAAGAAGCACTTATGAACATTCACGCAGATTTAGCACTAAGGCAACCTTAATCTTTCAAAACCTCTACACACATTAAAAGTGATTATCATCACTAGGCACCATTGTAAATATCATTTCATCTTTTTGTAGCTCCATTTTGTGCAAGCCAAGGAGTCCTTGAGCTTGAGGAGCATTAGAAGTATCTACCTGCCAAATTTCCTATTTTTTAGATATCGTTTGAGCCCTCAAATAGGCCCTGGAACCTAATTTTTAACTAGGCCGGACACTAGGTCTGGACAGGGCCAAAACTTAGCCAAAAACTATAAAAAGAGCTAGAGAGCTCATTTTTGAGGTTAGATTGTAATTGAAACGAACTTGTATGAGCATTTTGAAAGTAATCGAAAAGCTCCATTGATTCTCACTCTTTGTCTTGCCTTGTGTGCGCGTGTGTGTGTATGTGTGTGCATGCTAGTGTGCTTCTCACTCACGCACTTGTGCAGCCACCTGCTCGAGGTCTTCATACCATCCTCACGTCTTCCCGGATTGACATTAAAGGAGGTGCTACTCATCATTGAGCTACACCAAATTTTGGCGCCGTTGCCGGGGATCGAGCTTTGAGGACGAGCGTGTGATGGTAAGACGTAGAGTTGACGCATTGGAGTTGTAGGTATTTTCTTCATTCTCATCGATTTTCTTTTACTTTCTTCACCATCTTCATCACCATCATCATCATCACCATCTCCCACCTCCATCTCCATCATCGCAAAAATTTTCAGTTTTGATCATATCACCATCTCCACCTCATTTCCCTCATTTCACTTGTGAGAGAGAGCGAGAGAGCGAAATTGCGTGTGTCGTTTTTGCATGTTTCTTGAGCTATCTTGCAGGTACAGGTCACATCACCATCCCCAGCTTCCTGCGCAGGTACGAAACTCGACGCAACTGTCTCGCGGTCGCAGGCTTCTGTCTATCGCGACTGACAGAAATTTTTGAGTTTTCACAAAAGTGTGTACACCACTAGAACAAGCACAAGGAGCACATTTCAAAACACTAAAAACAGTAGAAAAATTCTGAGGTTTTCTGTCAATCGCGACCGACAGACCCTATCAATCGCGACCGACAGACCCTGTCAATCGCGATTGACAGACCTCCACGATCGACTGACTGCCACGTAGGAACCTGTCAATCGCGATTGATACCGTCCATCGCGACTGACAGCCACGACCGACACCTCTATCAATCGCGATTGATACCGTCGATCGCGATTGACTGAAATTCCACGATTGATTGACTTTTGCGCGTAGCCACGTGTCCATCGCGACTGATAGGCCCCCGATTGACTGAAATCTCGGCGAAAAATCTGGAAAACGTGTCGATCGCGATTGATATCTCTCAGCACTAGGATTTAATGAAGGGAACCAGGACCTTGTATACTATATGAGCACGACTCCATCGATCAATGTTGTGTATGCATGGCACGCTCGTATCAAATATCTACCGGCCTGCTTCAAACAAACGTTTGAAGAGATGTTTGTCACGGGATTCTGGGAATATCATTCCGAAATATTCATTCCTAGACCATCCCATCTCTTGCAGTTGTTTGCAGTGGAACAAGCTCTCCACTCCGAAAAGCTACGTATGCCACATCCAGAGGTTCCTGGGCCGGTAGACTGGGATGCTCTTCTGACAGAATTGGCCAAGGGGTTGCGAATTGCTGAACATCATTTAGCGCAGGACGTCGTCGAGTACTATATCCAAAAACCCTCTCAACAAGGGTCTGTCAGGGACGACAGACGCGAGAGAGGGGGGGGGTGTTAGCAGTGGACAAGGGAGAGAAGGCCCAAGCAGACAAGGAAGTCAACGAAGATCCGGCAAATAGGCCAACAATTTTCTTCAGGAAGAAGCACTTATGAACATTCACGCAGATTTAGCACTAAGGCAACCTTAATCTTTCAAAACCTCTACGCACATTAAAAGTGATTATCATCACTAGGCACCATTGTAAATATCATTTCATCTTTTTGTAGCTCCATTTTGTGCAAGCCAAGGAGTCCTTGAGCTTGAGGAGCATTAGAAGTATCTACCTGCCAAATTTCGTATTTTTTAGATATCGTTTGAGCCCTCAAATAGGCCCTGGAACCTAATTTTTAACTAGGCCGGACACTAGGTCTGGACAGGGCCAAAACTTAGCCAAAAACTATAAAAAGAGCTAGAGAGCTCATTTTTGAGGTTAGATTGTAATTGAAACGAACTTGTATGAGCATTTTGAAAGTAATCGAAAAGCTCCATTGATTCTCACTCTTTGTCTTGCCTTGTGTGCGCGTGTGTCTGTATGTGTGTGCATGCTAGTGTGCTTCTCACTCACGCACTTGTGCAGCCACCTGCTCGAGGTCTTCATACCATCCTCACGTCTTCCCGGATTGACATTAAAGGAGGTGCTACTCATCATTGAGCTACAATGACTTTTTTGTGCAATATGAATCCTTTGGGCTAACCCTCATGGGAATAGCCTTAACTTGGTTTCCAACCTTGGATCCAAATTGCTTTGGCCATATCGAACAATTCTTCCCAGAATGTATTTGGGAATTCACTAAGCGAGGGATCAAGCACAATTCATCATCCCTACTACATAATTTCAAACAAGCTCCTTATGAGACAGTAAAAAATGCAGCACGAAGATTTAATGAATATGTAGACCAATGCCCTGTGATAGAGAGACCTTCTCAACAGAAAATGATTTCCCTATTTTTAGAAGGTCTAACCAATGAAACATTGAGAATCTTGGTATACGCAAAACGGTTGCAAACTCTGAGTGAGTGTCTTCAAGAGTGCAGAGATTTGGAAGACAACTTAGTTGAGGATCTCAAAATCACACAAGATCCTACCAAAACAGAGGATAGAAAGAGCAATGAGACTTCTAGTTCGAGTTATGTGGAGGAAATGGCAACGTTGTCGGGAAGAAGGAGGTGGTGGCAGGAAGCTGGCGCGTGGGGTTGGATCAGGCCCCTCTCTGGTGCGCCGTTCCCGCTGTCCTGCGAGCGACGTCTGCGCGCTGGGCGCCTTGCCTGTGCTCTCTGGAGCGTGCGCGATCCTCGTAGGGACCCTTGCCCCTCGGAAGTGACGAGACGTGGGACCGTGGGCGTCGGAAAGAGACGATCGGATACCGCAGTGATACACGGAACGCAGATGAAGCCAACGATACAACGGAAATGAAGCTGAAGCCTCCAATAAAATGAATGATACAAACAGGCCGCTACAGTGCGGGCCGATGGTACAATAAAACCGCTACAGTGCGGTGCGATGATACAAGATAAAAGCCGCCGCTACAGTGCGGGCCGGCTAGTGTATACTAGATCCCTCGCTACAGTGCCAAAAATCGCCCTCGAGATTCCGCTTCGGGCCGCTCTTTACTTCAGGTATCCTCAATAGTAGCCTCCCTTCTCTTTACTTCAGATAATCAGAAACCGCATTAACCTGGAGGAGACGATCCACAAGGGCAATCCACAGGACGGGGTCTTTATCTTCAGTCTTCAATCACTTTCTCTTCACTTCATATAATCAGCATCCACATAAACTTGTAGGAAAGTTCCACAAGAAAGACCACGGGGGGGGCATGTTAGTACATCTTGAAACATACTTGAAAAATGATTAGCACATAAAAACTCATAAAAACACTTTATACTTTTGATTTGTTTCATTTTCCTTTTGAAATTGCAAGGCATTCATGCATATAGATATATGGGAAAAAACACATGCATAGTCACACACACTCTTTCTCTTCCCTCTTTCTTTCTTCTTTTCCCCTCTTCCTTCCTCTCTTTTCCTCATCTCATTTCTTCATCTCCTTTCTTCTTTCTTCTCTACCCTCCATCTCTCTTTCCCTCCTTCTGTACCCTCCATCCATTTCTCTTCCCCTTTTTCCTATTCTTCCCTCCATTCTTTTCTTCTATCTGTTTTACTTCTTTCTTTCCTTATTTTTATTTTCCCTTGTTTTTGTTTTCTTTATTTTCCTATTTTTCCATGCTGCCTAATCTCTCTCTCTCTCTCTCTCTCTCTCTCTCTCTCTCTCTCTCTCTCTCTCTCTCTCTCTCTCTCTCTCTCTCTCGATCTCTCGACCACGTCTTCTGCCTCTTCTCTCTCTCGGTGGTCACCCAGAGAGGCCGTATCTCTCTAAATTCTGCCGCGCTCTGACTTCATCGACCCCAACTCTCTCTCTACATCTAATGTGCGTCTCTCGAATCTCTGCGGGCCCTGGACTCTCTCTCCTCTCTGAAACACAGCGCAGTGGCGCAACTCTCTCTCTCTCTCTCAATCTTCCGTCGGCACCTGCGCAAGCAATCATGAGCGCCGCCTTACGAGTCGACAGGGCTAGAGCAGCGATCTGCGCTTCATTCTCTCTCTCATTCTCCGTGTTCCCATGCGACGCTGCCGTCTCTACTCATCACTTATCCATATCCACCTAATTCCCTCTGATTCTGTATTCAGTGACACGCCAACGGCCGTCGCCAACTCTCCGAAGGTCTCTCCAGTGCTTGTTCACGCAGATACGTGTTGCTCTCCCTGAAATCTCGTGAGTAGCCCGTTTGCCACACATGTGTCTCTGACCAGGCTCCCAACACTCGTCTCGGTCCACCAATTGACTCCGACACTCTCTCGTCCGTTACGTTAGTAGGTCCGCAGCCATGTTCGGATGTCTATCTGTACCCGTGAGACTCTACAACAGGCAGAGGCCTGACGTTATCACTAATTATGCGTCTCTCTCTCTCCAACGCCTCCAGATCCCCTCTTCTAAGATGACTAATGGAAAGACTATCTCCATCTCCATGCATCCCCATGAAAGTATGAAAAAGGAAGTAAAACATAAATGAAGAAGTAAGGTCAAGGAGCATACCTGTAGGAAAGTTCCACAAGAAAGACCACGAGGAGGAACAAATGAGTTTAGGCACCTATTTATAGGCCTCCCCACCCTTGGGCTTTCCTCTAGAAACTTCCAACCTCCTTAACCAACTTTCCAATTTCAGACGACCATGCATGTTCACTTGCTATTCTTGGAAAATCTCATCTCTTAATTCTTTTTTTTTATTTTTGTCCTTTTTATTTTTCCTAAATTAATGTTTTGGTTTCACACTGTATACAGGGTTAATTAATCTAAGGGTTTGGGCTAGGATAAACACCAATTCCAAGGGTCCGACCTAGGGTTTTTGGTCGGAAAAATCAGGGTTTGGTCACAATTATCTCAAGCTCGCCAATTTAATGGTTTATTTGCAATTTCGGCCTAAAGTCCAAGGGTTTCCGAGGGTTCAAGTTCATTTTTCATAGGGTAAACTCGTGTTTCCAGTCAGTTTCAAGGGTCAAATCTAAGGTTTTCATGGGTCTAATGTCAGTTTCATTTACACACAGGTCTAACATACATCTCAAACTTGTTTTTGCATCGCACAATCAATTGATTCGGCAAAAATATGTACAAAATATACCACTCTCTCGATCAAAACATCACACAAAAACTCAAAAACAATGAACTTTTGAAAAAAACTAGTGCACACTCCCTGCGGGATTTCATCCCGACATTCGCCCCCGCTAAACCTGCACATCGTCCCGATGGCCCAACCTGCAAGATCCGACAGAAGCGCATCAGGGTTCTTTTGAAATGTCTTTACACTTTTTATCTTTTTCTTCTCAAAACTCGAATCATGATCTCATGCAGTCATGCAATTTTTATAAAGATTAGTATGAATTTTAGAAAATTAGGTAGATTCAAGCTTCACAAACATCATATTATGTTTCTGCGTCTCCAATCTGATAAGTAATCACATGAATAAATCGTCGACTTTCTAGATCTTTTGTTTGTTCAACTGGTTCAGATCCAAATGCTCATTCTAAGTACTAGCATATACATATGTTTCTACTAACTTAGTTTGTAGAATATACCTCGATTCCTACTATTTATCTCCTACTTGTCCAGCTCTCCATTAGATCTTTCTTTCTCTTTCTTTTTCTTTTTTTTTTATTTTTCTTTTTCTTTTTCTTTTCCTCTTCATCTCAGCTCAGCATTTCTTTTTATCTTTTATTTTTCACAAATCGGCCTATGTCGAAATCGGGTGTGACTCATGGGCTTGTCCACCCGGCCAAGTTTATTCCACCTGTGTGCCAACCCGACATAGCGCACGATATACACAACGTCAGCCCTGCATGAAATCGACGTTAGCTCGTGGCTCTAACCACCCGGCCAAAGTGACTCCACCCGCCTACTGACCCATACAGGCGCATGACGACAGATAGGTCAGGCCTACGACGAAACTAGCTACGGCTCGTGGCCTTGATCACCCGACCAAGCTGGTTCCACCCGCCTACTAGCCCATCGTAGCGCACTAACAACATACACGCACATATAAGCTGGCATGAGTATGAATGTTTCTTTATAAATCATGATCCATATGGAGCTAAGATCTCGCAAGAAATAAATACTAGGATCGAAAGTTTCCCACTCACTAAGTGTTCAAATCAATCAGTATATACATGCACTCGGTCTAAGCATGCCATCACATCCCCAAGCTTTCACTCTCAAAAGTCTCTAGTCCACTAACTGATCCTATTCATATAATTTCTAGTCGCTCATGTTTCATGCAAACCCATAATAGATCTTTGTTTTCTTCATTCTACAGGATTTTCATAAACTCATACATATCTTTATCACACACAGTAATGCAATGCAAATGCTCTAACAGAAAGAAAAAAGATCTCAAATCAGAAACATTTCACCTGATCAGTTCATCTTCATTTTGATCCAGCTTTTCTTTAATTCCATGGTCTATCATTCTTCATCAGCATCAGCCTCAGTGTCATCAGCATCCTCCAAAATTGTCATCATCTGCATCATCATCTGCATCATCATCATCATAATCATCATCATCAATGATCATAAACCATCTTTCATCATCATTCATCTTTCATCAACGTTCATCATCATACATCAATCATTCATTAATCATTTCAATTATAATCATTCACTAATCATCAACCATCATCAATCAATTATCATCAATCATTATCTTTCAGTCATCATCATCATCCAATAACTCTTGATCATTTCCATATATTTCTATTATGATTTCTCTTCTATGCTCATTCAATATTTGAAAATATATCTTGGAAAGTTAAATTTTTACTTCTCTTACTCTTCTTCATACTTTTAGAAGTCTTTGAAGTTGTCTATACACTTCCCTCGATTTGCGCAATAATATGATCAAGTAACTGTTTTTCTGCTTTGTTAACTCGTTTATCACATTTTATATCTTCTTCAATCTCTTCTTCACTCTTTTCATGTTCAATTTGTTTGTCAAAGTTTAATTGAGACTGTAATTTTGCAACCTTCTCTTGATCAAATAGATTCTCATTATTCAAAAGTTTGGGATCAAATGAAACATATACATCATGGTCTTTCTTTGATTTCTCTTGCATTTCTCTATCAGACTCTCCTTTATGATCTATTTCTCTTCGTTCTCTTAGTATCTGTTCAATATTTTGCTTCTCGACCTTTATTTGTCTACCTTTGGTTTCTTCACTAGATTTCTCTTGACCCTCAATAGATAGCATACTATTTTGTTTATCAAGTCTATTATCTTCATGAGTTTTTGGTCTCCACATCTTCTGAAGCGGTTTTGGTCTAGATTTGGTCTTCTCGAAATACTCTTTCATCCCACCTTTTCCTACATTCAGATGCAAAGGAGATTCATCTTGAAACTTACAAATTTTACCTTCATGTTCCCTGACTACTTTATGTTTGCATGCACTTTCATATGCCAGACAATCCCAAAATGTATGCCCAAACTGATCGCACCAAAAGCAACGAATAGATCTCTTCTCATCCCAACTTGATTTCCTAGGTGTCACTCTAGGCGTGGGTTTTCTAAGGCCTACTGACTCTTTCTGTGCAGATATGCCTTGGACATTTACCTCATGTTCATTGTCGCATTTTAGTGCTTGTAGATTCTTAACTTGGTTAGTCAACAATTCAACCTTATTTTTCAATTCAGAAATCTCAAAATCCATTTCATTTTTTAGGTCTTTAATACTTATGCCCATTAGTTGGATAGTATCTGATATTGCATTTATAGTTTGCATTAGGGTCATGACAATACCAAACTTTGATTTTATGGATTCATTCATGTTAAATTCTATTTCCTTAATTTGCTCTTCGTATTTCGTAAATTGTTCCTCAATCATTTTGTTCATTTTAGTTTCTTGTGCACAGATATATGGACTAAAATAGTGCAGATAGTGAATGCTCAAGCTCAAACAACAAGACAACCTTTCTGTTCAATGTGTGTGTGAAACAATGCAAAATTCAAATAACTTGAAATGCTGGTACCTGGAAATCTCTGTCCGATGCCGAGGTTCCCGTCTATCTTCTCAAGGAGTGGGTGACACGTCGAGGATCACCAGGCAACCGCCTCGCTTCACGTCGGGTTCAGGTGTCGGGAAGAAGGAGGTCGTGGCAGGAAGCCGGCGTGTGGGGTTGGATCAGGCCCCTCTCTGGTGCGCCGTTCCCGCTGTCCTGCGAGCGGCATCTGCGCGCTGGGCGCCTCGCCTGTGCTCTCTGGAGCATGCGCGATCCTCATAGGGACCCTTGCCCCTCAGAAGTGACGAGACGTGGGACCGTGGGCATCGGAAAGAGACGATCGGATACCGCAGTGATACACGGAACGCAGATGAAGCCAACGATACAACGGAAATGAAACTGAAGCCTTCAATAAAATGAATGATACAAACAGGCCGCTACACTGCGGGCCGATGGTACAATAAAACCGCTACAGTGCGGTGCGATGATACAAGATAAAAGTTGCCGCTACAGTGCGGGCCGGCTAGTGTATACTAGATCCCTCGCTACAGTGCGAGAAATCCTCCTCCAGATTCCGCTTCGGGCTTCGCGGTCTAAGCTTTTCTTCTAGGTCTTCACTTCGGGCTGCTCTTTACTTCAGGTATCCTCAACAGTAGCCTCCCTTCTCTTTACTTCAGATAATCAGAAACCGCATTAACTTGGAGGAGACGATCCACAAGGGCAATCCACAGGACGAGTTCTTTATGTTCAGTCTTCAATCACTTTCTCTTCACTTCATATAATCAGCATCCACATAAAGCTGTAGGAAAGTTCCACAAGAAAGACCACGGGGGGGGGGGGCATGTTAGTACATCTTGAAACATACTTGAAAAATGATTAGCACATAAAAACTCATAAAAACACTTTATACTTTTGATTTGTTTCATTTTCTTTTTGAAATTATAAGGCATTCATGCATGTAGATATATGGGAAAAAACACATGCATAGTCACAAACACTCTTTCTCTTCCCTCTTTCTTTCTTCTTTTCCCCTCTTCCTTCCTCTCTTTTTCTCATCTCTTTTCTTCATCTCCTTTCTTCTTTCTTCTCTACCCTCCATCTCTCTTTCCCTCCTTCTGTACCCTCCATCCATTTCTCTTCCCCTTTTTCCTATTCTTCCCTCCATTCTTTTCTTCTATCTGTTTTACTTCTTTCTTTCCTTATTTTTATTTTCCCTTGTTTTTGTTTTCTTTATTTTCCTATTTTTCCATGCTGCCTAATCTCTCTCTCTCTCTCTCTCTCTGTCTCTCTCTCTCGATCTCTCGACCACGTCTTCTGCCTCTTCTCTCTCTCGGTGGTCACCCAGAGAGGCCGTATCTCTCTAAATTCTTCCGCGCTCTGACTTCATCGACCCCAACTCTCTCTCTACATCTAATGTGCGTCTCTCGAATCTCTGCGGGCCCTGGACTCTCTCTCCTCTCTGAAACACAGCGCAGTGGCGCAACTCTCTCTCTCTCAATCTTCCGTCGGCACCTGCGCAAGCAATCATGAGCGCCGCCTTACGAGTCGACAGGGCCAGAGCAGCGATCTGCGCTTCATTCTCTCTCTCATTCTCCGTGTTCGCATGCGACGCTGCCGTCTCTGCTCATCACTTATCCATATCCACCTAATTCCCTCTGATTCTGTATTCAGTGACACGCCAACGGCCGCCACCAACTCTTCGAAGGTCTCTCCAGTGCTTGTTCACGCAGATACGTGTTTCTCTCCCTGAAATCTCGTAAGTAGCCCGTTTTCCACACATGTGTCTCTGACCAGGCTCCCAACACTCGTCTCGGTCCACCAATTGACTCCGACACTCTCTCGTCCGTTACGTTAGCAGGTCCGCAGCCATGTTCGGATGTCTATCTGTACCCGTGAGACTCTACAATAGGGAGAGGCCTGACGTAATCACTAATTATGCATCTCTCTCTCTCCAACACCTCCAGATGCCCTCTTCTAAGATGACTAATGGAAAAACTATCTCCATCTCCATGCATCCCCATGAAAGTATGAAAAAGGAAGTAAAACATAAATGAAGAAGTAAGGTCAAGGAGCATACCTGTAGGAAAGTTCCACAAGAAAGACCACGGGGAGGAACAAATGAGTTTAGGCACCTATTTATAGGCCTCCCCACCCTTGGGCTTTCCTCTAGAAACTTCCAACCTCCTTAACCAACTTTCCAATTTCAGACGACCATGCATGTTCACTTGCTATTCTTGGAAAATCTCATCTTTTAATTCTTTTTTTTTATTTTTATCCTTTTTATTTTTCCTAAATTAATGTTTTGGTTTCACACTGTATATAGGGTTAATTAATCTAAGGGTTTGGGCTAGGATAAACACCAATTCCAAGGGTCGGACCTAGGGTTTTTGGTCGGAAAAATCAGGGTTTGGTCACAATTCTCTCAAGCTTGCCAGTTTAATGGTTTATTTGCAATTTCGGCCTAAAGTCCAAGGGTTTTCGAGGGTTCAAGTTCATTTTTCATAGGGTAAACTTGTGTTTCCAGTCAGTTTCAAGGGTCAAACCTAAGATTTTCATGGGTCTAATGTCAGTTTCATTTACACACAGGTCTAACATACATCTCAAACTTGTTTTCGAATCGCACAATCAATTAATTCGGCCAAAATATGTACAAAATATACCACTCTCTCGATCAAAACATCACACAAAAACTCAAAAACAATGAACTTTTGAAAAAAACTAGTGCACACTCCCTGCGGGATTTCATCCCGACATTCGCCCCAGCTAAACCTGCACATCGTCCCGATGGGCCAACCTGCAAGATCCGACAGAAGCGCATCAGGGTTCTTTTGAAATGTCTTTACACTTTTTATCTTTTTCTTCTCAAAACTCGAATCATGATCTCATGCAGTCATGCAATTTTTATAAAGATTAGTATGAATTTTAGAAAATTAGGTAGATTCAAGCTTCACAAACATCATATTATGTTTCTGCGTCTGCAATCTGACAAGTAATCACATGAATAAATCGTCGGCTTTCTAGATCTTTTGTTTGTTCAACTGGTTCAGATCCAACTGCTCATTCTAAGTACTAGCATAAACATATGTTTCTACTAACTCAGTTTGTAGAATATACCTCGATTCCTACTATTTATCTCCTACTTGTCCAGCTCTCCATTAGATCTTTCTTTCTCTTCCTTTTTCTTTTTTTTTTTAATTTTTCTTTTCCTTTTTCTTTTCCTCTTCATCTCAGCTCAGCATTTCTTTTTATCTTTTATTTCTCACAAATCGGCCTATGTCGAAATCGGGTGCAACTCATGGACTTGTCCGCTCGGCCAAGTTTACTCCACCTGTCTGCCAACCCGACATAGCGCACGATATACACAACGTCAGCCCTGCATGAAATCGACGTTAGCTCGTGGCTCTGACCACCCGGCCAAAGTGACTCCAAACGCCTACCGACCCATACAGGCGCATGACAGGCCTACTAGCCCATCGTAGCGCACCAACAACATACACACACATATAAGCTGGCATGAGTATGAATGTTTCTTTATAAATCATGATCCATATGGAGGTAAGATCTCGCAAGAAATAAATACTAGGATCCAAAGTTTCCCACTCACTAAGTGTTCAAATCAATCAGTATATACATGCACTCGGTCTAAGCATGCCATCACATCCCCAAGCTTTCACTCCCAAAAGTCTCTAGTCCACTAACTGATCCTATTCATATAATTTCTAGTCGCTCATGTTTCATGCAAACCCATAATAGATCTTTGTTTTCTTCATTCTACAGGATTTTCATAAACTCATACATATCTTTATCACACACAGTAATGCAATGCAAATGCTCTACAGAAAGAAAACAGATCTCAAATCAGAAACATTTCACCTGATCATTTCATCTTCATTTTGATCCAGCTTTTCTTTAATTCCATGGTCTATCATTCTTCATCAGCATCAGCCTCAGTGTCATCAGCATCCTCCAAAATCGTCATCATCAGCATCATCATCATCATCATAATCATCATCATCAATGATCATAAACCATCTTTCATCATCATTCATCTTTCATCAACGTTCATCATCATACATCAATCATTCATTAATCATTTCAATTATAATCATTCACTAGTAATCATCAACCATCATCAATCAATTATCATCAATCATTATCTTTCAGTCATCATCATCATCCAATAACTCTTGATCATTTCCATATATTTCTATTATGATTTCTCTGCTATCCTCATTCAATATTTAAAAATATATCTTGGAAAGTTAAATTTTTACTTCTCTTACTCTTCTTCATACTTTTAGAAGCCTTTGAAGTTGTCTTTACACTTCCCTCGATTTGCGCAATAATATGATCAAGTAACTGTTTTTCTGCTTTGTTAACTCGTTTATCACATTTTATATCTTCTTCAATCTCTTCTTCACTCTTTTCATGTTCAATTTGTTTGTCAAAGTTTAATTGAGACTGTAATTTTGCAACCTTCTCTTGATCAAATAGATTCTCATTATTCAAAAGTTTGGGGTCAAATGAAACATATACATCATGGTCTTTCTTTGATTTCTCTTGCATTTCTCTATCAGACTCTCCTTTATGATCTATTTCTATTCGTTCTCTTAGTATCGGTTCAATATTTTGCTTCTCGACCTTTATTTGTCTACCTTTGGTTTCTTCACTAGATTTCTCTTGACCCTCAAGAGATAGCATACTATTTTGCTTATCAAGTCTATTATCTTCATGAGTTTTTGGTCTCCACATCTTCTGAAGCGGTTTTGGTGTAGATTTGGTCTTCTCGAAATACTCTTTCATCCCACCTTTTCATACATTCAGATGCAAAGGAGATTCATCTTGAAACTTACAAATTTTACCTTCATGTTCCCTGACTACTTTATGTTTCCATGCACTTTCATATGCAAGACAATCCCAAAATGTATGCCCAAACTGATCGCACCAAAAGCAACGAATAGGTCTCTTCTCATCCCAACTTGATTTCCTAGGTGTCACTCTAGGTGTCGGTTTTCTAAGGCCTACTGACTCTTTCTGTGCAGATATGCCTTGGACATTTACCTCATGTTCATTGTCGCATTTCAGTGCTTGTAGATTCTTAACTTGGTTAGTCAACAATTCAACCTTATTTTTCAATTCAGAAATCTCAAAATCCATTTCATTTTTTAGGTCTTTAATACTTATGCCCATTAGTTGGATAGTATCTAATATTGCATTTATAGTTTGCATTAGGGTCATGACAATACCAAACTTTGATTTTATGGATTCATTCATGTTAAATTCTATTTCCTTAATTCGCTCTTCGTATTTCGTAAATTGTTCCTCAATCATTTTGTTCATTTTAGTTTCTTGTGCACAGATATATGGACTAAACTAGTGCAGATAGTGAATGCTCAAGTTCAGACAACAAGACAACCTTTTTGTTCAATGTGTGTGTGAAACAATGCAAAATTCAAATAACTTGAAATGCTGATACCTAGAAATCTTTGTCCGATGCCGAGGTTCCCGTCTATCTTCTCAAGGAGTGGGTGACACGTCGAGGATCACCAGGCAACCGCCTCGCTTCACGTCGGGTTCACGTGTCGGGAAGAAGGAGGTCGTGGCAAGAAGCCGGCGCGTGGGGTTGGATCAGGCCCCTCTCTGGTGCGTCGTTCCCGCTGTCCTGCGAGCGGCGTCTGCGCGCTGGGCGCCTCGCCTGTACTCTCTGGAGCGTGCGCGATCCTCCTAGGGACCCTTGCCCCTCGGAAGTGACGAGATGTGGGACCGTGGGCATCGGAAAGAGACGATCGGATACCGCAGTGATACACGGAACGCAGATGAAGCCAACGATACAACAGAAATGAAATTGAAGCCTCCAATAAAATGAATGATACAAACAAGCCGCTACAGTGCGGGCCGATGGTACAATAAAACCGCTACAGTGCGGTGCGATGATACAAGATAAAAGCCGCCGCTACAGTGCGGGCCGGCTAGTGTATACTAGATCCCTCGCTATAGTGCGAGAAATCGCCCTCGAGATTCCGCTTCCGGCTTCGCGGTCCAAGCTGTTCTTCCAGGTCTTCACTTCGGGCCGCTCTTTACTTCAGGTATCCTCAACAGTAGCCTCCCTTCTCTTTACTTCAGATAATCAGAAACCGCATTAACCTGGAGGAGACGATCCACAAGGGCAATCCCTAGGACGGGGTCTTTATCTTCAGTCTTCAATCACTTTCTCTTCACTTCATATAATCAGCATCCACATAAACCTGTAGGAAAGTTCCACAAGAAAGACCACGGGGGGGCATGTTAGTACATCTTGAAACATACTTGAAAAATGATTAGCACATAAAAACTCATAAAAAAACTTTATACTTTTGATTTGTTTCATTTTCTTTTTGAAATTGCAAGGCATTCATGCATATAGATATATGGGAAAAAACACATGCATAGTCACAAACACTCTTTCTCTTCCCTCTTTCTTTCTTCTTTTCCCCTCTTCCTTCCTCTCTTTTCCTCATCTCTTTTCTTCATCTCCTTTCTTTTTTCTTCTCTACCCTCCATCTCTCTTTCCCTCCTTCTGTACCCTCCATCCATTTCTCTTCCCCTTTTTCCTATTCTTCCCTCCACTCTTTTCTTCTATCTGTTTTACTTCTTTCTTTCCTTATTTTTATTTTCCCTTGTTTTTGTTTTCTTTATTTTCCTATTTTTCCATGCTGCCTAATCTCTCTCTCTCTCTCTCTCTCTCTCTCTCTCTCTCGATCTCTCGACCACGTCTTCTGCCTCTTCTCTCTCTCCGTGGTCACCCAGAGAGGCCGTATCTCTCTAAATTCTGTCGTGCTCTGACTTCATCGACCCCAACTCTCTCTCTACATCTAATGTGCGTCTCTCGAATCTCTGCGGGCCCTGGACTCTCTCTCTTCTCTGAAACACAGCGCAGTGGCGCAACTCTCTCTCTCTCTCAATCTTCCGTCGGCACCTGCGCAAGCAATCATGAGCGCCGCCTTACGAGTCGACAGGGCCAGAGCAGCGATCTGCGCTTCATTCTCTCTCTCATTCTCCGTGTTCGCATGCGACGCTGCCGTCTTTGCTCATCACTTATCCATATCCACCTAATTCCCTCTGATTCTGTATTCAGTGACACGCCAACGGCCGCCGCCAACTCTCCAAAGGTCTCTCCAGTGCTTGTTCACGCAGATACGTGTTTCTCTCCCTGAAATCTCGTGAGTAGCCCATTTGCCACACATGTGTCTCTGACCAGGCTCCCAACACTCGTTTCGGTCCACCAATTGACTCCGACACTCTCTCCTCCGTTACGTTAGCAGGTCCGCAGCCATGTTCGGATGTCTATCTATACCCGTGAGACTCTACAACAGGCAGAGGCCTGACGTAATCACTAATTATGCATCTCTCTCTCTCCAACGCCTCCAGATCCCCTCTTCTAAGATGACTAATGGAAAGACTATCTCCATCTCCATGCATCCCCATGAAAGTATGAAAAAGGAAGTAAAACATAAATGAAGAAGTAAGGTCAAGGAGCATACTTGTAGGAAAGTTCCACAAGAAAGACCACGGGGAGGAACAAATGAGTTTAGGCACCTATTTATAGGCCTCCCCACCCTTGGGCTTTCCTCTAGAAACTTCCAACCTCCGTAACCAACTTTCCAATTTCAGACGACCATGCATGTTCACTTGCTATTCTGTAAAATCTCATCTCTTAATTCTTTTTTTTTATTTTTGTCCTTTTTATTTTTCCTAAATTAATGTTTTGGTTTCACACTATATACAGGGTTAATTTATCTAAGGGTCTGGGCTAGGATAAACACCAATTCCAAGGGTCCGACGTAGGGTTTTTGGTCGGAAAAATCAGGGTTTGGTCACAATTATCTCAAGCTCGCCAATTTAATGGTTTATTTGCAATTTCGGCCTAAAGTCCAAGGGTTTCCGAGGGTTCAAGTTCATTCTTCATAGGGTAAACTCGTGTTTCCAGTCAGTTTCAAGGGTCAAACCTAAGGTTTTCATGGGTCTAATGTCAGTTCATTTACACACAGGTCTAACATACATCTCAAACTTGTTTTCGCATCACACAATCAATTAATTCGGCCAAAATATGTACAAAATATACCACTCTCTCGATCAAAACATCACACAAACTCAAAAACAACGAACTTTTGAAAAAAACTAGTGCACACTCCCTGCGTGATTTCATCCCGACAGCGTTAGTGGCCAATAAATTAGGAGTACAAGGGCAAAGGAACTACCAGAACTCCTCCTTGAGAGTGCCAATGTTAGGAAGCTGCACACTTTGCAGTGGAGATCATCCATCTCATGTCTGCACCAAAGAAGGACTAGGGTTATCACAACCTTACCCTTACAATAGACACCCAACTCAGGAGCCTAACATGTACTCTTATAGTGAGCATAAGTACATCAACTAAGACACCAAAAACTATCCAATGAATAGACAACCATGACCGGTTGTACCACCCTAATGTAGACCATACAGGTATCCTCCTAGAGAACAAGGCAGAGAAGTTCGTAGGTATAACCCATGTCCAGGACCACGAGGAGCAACTAGACCGTATGAACATGGAGGATATAGCCAACCTCAACCTATACGAGGACAACAACCACCCCACTCACTAGCTCCGATATAAGGGTAGAACATCACAATACAAGTCGTTTGTCTTGAGTGTGGCAAAGAACAGCTCCTGAGAGATTGTCCCGGACACCCCTCTTGTGTACCAAAGGTTACACCCGTTAATGTAGTAGGCCTAGTGGGGGATTCAAGTTCCAATAGTGATAATGTGGCTCCTATACAAACAGTTACTAGGGCAGAAGCCTTACAAAAAGCTAAACTAGTTGAGAAATCAGAGCCAAGTGAGTCAGGAGAGCCTAGTAAGAGAAAAACAAGAACATGGAAGGATACTAGAGACAAGGCCAATCGTAAGTGGACCAAAAAGTTATTCGAACTAGAAGAAAGCCTGTAAGATGCAAAAAGAAAAATAGAAGATATTACCTCTCAGAACCCCTCACATGTCAGAACTCCATCCACACCACCTCATCCCCAACCTCATCCCCACTGACCACCCACTGTAAATAAAACACAACCAGGATCTGTTCTTGCAAATCCAACCCTAGAAGACTTAGACATGATGTTTAAGGCATACCAGGCTCGACTTCAAGAAGGGCTAACACCTGCAAACCTTCACAAGAGCTACCCTTGAGCAGATTTAGAGATTGAATGGACAAAAATGTGCATAAAAATGGTGGGAACTAGCTCAAGCTATGTTCGAGGCCAATAAATTGTTCAATCAGATGAATGCCATTACACCGGGTTTGCACTTGCAAGGATTACTAGATAGGTTAAAGAAGTTGGTAAATAAACCACAAGTTTCTTTACCTCCACAGGCTCAACCAACTGTTGGAAGAGAAAGATCTTTGTCACTCTAGCACAATGGCAAGTACCAATGTGAGGAGCTTCACCTCATAATTTTCAATCCGAGGAGACGTGAGGACCGGTATGAAGACCAAGAGCAAGTGAAGTGCACAAGTGTGTGAGTGAAAGCACAAAAGCATGCACACACGCACACACACACACGCGCACAAGGTAAGAGCAAAGAGTGGAATAATGGAGGAACTTGGATTACCAAAGAACTCTCTTACAAAGCTGAAATCTACAACAAGCTAACCCCCAAAATGAGCTTTCCAGCCCTTTTTATAGCTTTTTGAGTGGTTTTGGCCCTGTCCAGACCTAGTGTCCGGCCTAGTTAAAAATTAGGTTCCAAGGCTTATTTGGGGACTCATAGAGAATCTAAAAATTATGAAAATTGGTAGGATGATACTTCTAATACTCCTCAAGCTTGAGGACTCCTTGTCTTGAACAAAATAGAGTTATAAAAATGGAAAATGGTATTTACAATGGTTTTTAGTGATAAAAGTCACTATTTTTATAGGGATTTCTTCTGAAAATTTGACATGTGCTTCTTGAAGCTAACTACATGCTCCTTCTTCTTGTGTGTCCACTTCATTGATGCGCTTCTATGCTTGTGTGTGACCTTGACTCTCAACACTCCCCCCCTCTAGAGTGTGTTGTCCTAGATAGACCCTTGTTGTAGCGGTTGTTCCATGTTGTGTGTGGAGAGATAGTGTCCATCATGTATCCACAAGCATGTTCCATCTTGCAATTGTAGCTTGGGAAATTGTCTGGTTCTTCATTTTGTCACTGCTACCTTTGTGTGTACTTCTTCCATGTATTCCAGCTTGATGGTGTCTGTGTGAGCTTTCAAAAATTGTGAGCTACTCAAAAGAGGTTGTCAATGTTTATTATGAGCAACTCTCGTGGTGGATTGCTTCCTGGCTCTTGTTGTTGTCACCATGATGTCCTTTGGTTTTTCCAAAGATGGCTTCCCTAGTTTCCATACCAAGTACTCGTGATCCATAATGACTAAGGGGTAAGTGCATTAGTGCATGGGTTGGAAGAAGAATGTGCCTCGTGCACGGCCTTGTAATGTAGCCCTATGCATGCATACGTGGGAAATGCATTGGAAGAATTATGGTGCAAGAAGTTTGGTCTTGAGCAAAGTGCTCAAGGGTATGTTGACGAAGAGGTTTCCTACTCTATCATGGTTGAAGTAGGCAGTTCTTACCATGGTCAAATGATCATCGATATTCATCTTTTTGTGGTGTGCTCCAGCATGGTGATTGACCATCGAATTATCTTCCGTTGTTGATGGATGTCCTTGTTGATGGTTCACACCTGAGATTCTTCCAGCACACACCCCTGTCCGATCGCTCTTTTTTTGTAAGGAATGGAATAAAACAAGAAGAAAGGTGTTAGCATCATAAAATATTTTACATATGTCATATGTGTATCATGTGCATGGGATTCTCAATTGTGTCTATGCATGGCCGTGTAAGGAGGCCATATATTAATGCATACTTTGGAAATGCATGACCTGAATGGTGCAAAAGACAAGGTTATGCCAAAGGCACATGGTTGTTGCTGGTCGAGGCTTTTGATGTTACTTGTAGACTTGATGCAATCTTTGTTTGGGGGTGTCGATTGAATCTTGCAATGATGTAATCCTCCTTATAGGGATCCATTTGAGAATGGTATGTGGCCCTGTGGAGATCACTTCTAGCCCTTTCATCTTTGGATGGTTTCTAAAATTTGATATCCATCGTGATGAGCTCGTTGGTGTTGTGGAAGTTGCTGGGACTTTTGGCTTCCAAACCCATATCCTTTGTGATTGTCTTTTTATTACTGACGAGGAGATGAATTCATCTTCTTTTGGTCTCCACCCTTGGTTTCGACCCTTGCTTCTCCATGGTGTTTTTGTTGAGATTTTTCTCGTGAAGGAGATCATATGGTTTTGTGCATGTAAGAGTGCCTTGGGTACCCGCATTTATAATCGCCCTTGTTGTGCTGCAGCTAATTTCTTTGGCACCCAAATTTGTATGTTAGTGTGGTCAGCCTTCATCGATTGCTTTGGTACCCAAATTTGTCGGAAACCTTGGGATTGAGCTTTTCCTCGTTTCTTGGTGATTTTAGCATGATTAGCTTGCTTTGATGGGAATGGTTGTGGCAAACCTGGTGGTTGCTCTCCTTTTCGTACCCAAATCTGCTTCCTGCCCTGAGCTTCATTCTTTTTGCACTTGGTTTGTCCGTTTGATGTAACCGTGTGCGTGTACTGTTTTCCTTGCCTCTTTGGTTGAATTGTTGCGGCTGCAAGAGTCTTTAAAAAAGAAGAGGAGTCCTCTCTCCTTTGAGACCGTCCTTTCATGATTGAGTCTATCTGGATCACATCCTTCTTGACACATACAACATCTTCTTGCTCATATTAGGTTTGAGAAGAACTAAGAGAATGTGTGCTACTTGGATGTGTGGTCATGCAATTCTCTAATTCTAATGTGATGCATTGTTCATGTACCCAAACTTGAAGAATTTGTCGTTTAAGGTTTAAGTTGACGGCATGGTCATAGATCTAGTCTTGACCCAAGACAAGTGGGTGTGTAAAGTCCTCATCTTCACACACTAGCATTTTGACACTCATTGAAACATCTTGAAGATAGATAGGAAGCTCCACCTCGCCCAAACAAGGGGTTTCCACACCTCCCAAACCTATGAGATAGGCCTCTATGGGCTTGATGTTCAATTGCAGGTCTTGGCAGTATGAAAGTCTAACTGCACTAGTTGTTGGACCTGAGTCAATGAATGCGCTCACAATCCTTGCATTCTTCCCTTGTCCTATCGCGACGTTCACAAATGGATGTCAGTCAATGATTTGATAAGCCTTTGCACTTGATGTTTGAAACATGGCCATGTGGTATCTTGGGGCCTCAAGGTTGACATCTTGGCCTAGGTGTCTTAACTTGTTTTTCCTAATGCATCCTCTAGCCTCTGCCTATGCTTCTTCTCTAACCCTTAATGCTTCTTCTTTTCGCTATCTTAGTAGTGTTGAGTCTCTTTAGCATATCCTCTGGAAGAGGTTCTTGATATAGCTTGACTTGACAACCACTGATATAGTTGGGCAAGATATCACCTTCTAGTGTGGCCAATTGAACTGCACCGCTAGTGGAAATTCTATTAATGATCATGGGTCCATATCCCCTCTTTTCCAATTTATGGGCATGTTGCTTTAGTGTATAAACCAACACTAGGTCTCCCTCTTTCAATCCTTTATATTTGATATGTGCATCGAAGTATGCCTTTTGTCTTTTCTTTGTAGCATAAATGCCTGCCGCCGCGTGTAGCCTTGTCTCACCTAAGCGTTCTAGATCAAAGAACCTAGAGAATAACTCGTGTCCATTCCACTCGTGCTCTTGTGCTAGTTTTAAAGTTGGGATTAGGAAGTCCAATGGTAGCACCACATTTTGTCCAAAGACCATCTGAAATGGGGTGGCATTGAGTACTGTTTTATAGGCAACTCAGTAGGCCCAAACAGCATGATGAAGTTGTTTGTCGCAATCAGAGCGTTTATTATTTACGATTTTTGTCAATACATTACATAGGATCTTGTTTGTGCTCTCAACTTGTCCTTTAGCTTGTGCATGATAGGGGCCATATTTCTTATGTATCAGCAAGAATTCTTAGAGAAGATTCTCAATGACTTCATTCAAGAAGTGTGTGCCTCTATTGCTCTAACTCTATGGGTAGTCCATATCTCGTGAACACATACTCAAATAAGAACTTTGCCATTGTTTGAGCATGTTTCTTCGTTGTGGCTTTGACCTCTACCCACTTTGTAAGGTAGTCTATGGCTACAATAATGTATTCGGCATGGGAGTTTCTAGCTGGGGGGTTGATAAGACCAACAAAGTCTATACCCCATTTCGAAAATGCACGTCCTCCCATCATTGGCCTCAAAGGCATCTCATCTTTTCTAATTGGGTACTGGGCATGTTGGCATGTGTCACATTTCTTCACATAGGTATGTGCATCCATATGAAGAGTGGGCCACCAAAGTCGTGAGAATAGAATAGTCTTAATTACTCTATGATGCCCAAAGTGTCCACCTACAACACTACTGTGTGCTGTTTCCAAGACTTTCAGGTAGTCTGATTCATGAACACACAGTATTAAGTAACCATCTTTGCCTCTCCGATATAGTTTGTCTCCTACTAAGGCATAGTCTAGTGCCTCTTGTTCCAAACTTCATTTTCTTGCTAGACTTGCCTCACTAGGTGGTGTTCCTAATCTCATAAATTCTACCAATGGAGCACTCCAATCTGGAATTAATGACACGTGATAGAGGGTGGCATGCTCCACTGGGGGTTTTTCCTGGAACCCTCAACAATTCTTAATCCACTCATGAATTTCTTTATCCATACTAGGCCAGTACACTCCTAAACGTCTTAGATTTTGCAATGTTCGTTGTTTAGAATAGTGATTTCCTAGAATCCTTCATGGGCTTGTTGCAAACAACTACTATGCTCATCGTCCTCGACACAACAAGCTAATACACCATTTGTATCTTGTTTGTACATGCTACCTGCCAATATTTGATATTTTTGTGATTTTACAATTTTGTCTTTGTTTGTTTTTACATCCATATTTGCGGGTCCGAAGCTTAGGACTCGTATCAGCTTATTTGACCATTTAGGAACAACTTCTAGATTGAACAGGTACGCATCGAGCAATTCATCAGACACTCCTTGTGGTGACTCTCCTAAAGTGATGCGAGAAAGATGATCTTCCAAAAGGTGGGTCTTACCTTTCCTAACAACCACTTCAAAGTCATATTCCATTAGTAAGAAGAACCATCTTACTAGACGTCCTGTATTGCAACGTTTATTGACCAAGTATAGTAAAGCCTGATGATCAGCAAAAAATTTGAACTTGTTGGCCAATAGATAGTGTCTAAACTTCTTCACAGCATATACCATGCCTAAGCCTTCTCTTTTGGTTGTTATATAGTTTCATTCAGCTGCATTCAATTGCCTACTTGCATATGCTATAGGCATATCTAGATTGCCTTCTGTAGCTCAGTGATGAGTAGCACCTCCTTTAATGTCAATCCGGGAAGACGTGAGGATGGTATGATGACCTCGAGCAAGTGAAGGCACAAGTGCGTGAGTGAGAAGCACACTAACATGCACACACATACACACACACGCGCACTCAAGGTAAGACAAAGAGAGAGACAATGGAGTTCTTTTAGATTACTTCAAAAGTGCTCATACAAGTTTAGATCAAATACAAGCTAGCCTCAAAAATGAGCTCTCTAGCTCTATTTATAGTTTTTGACTAGGTTTTGGCCCTGTCCAGACCTAGTGTCTGGCCTAGTTAAAAATTAGGTTCTAGGGTCTATTTGAAGGCTCAAACGGAGTCTAAAAAATATGAAAACTGGTAGGTAGCTACTTCTAATGCTCCTCAAGCTCAAGGACTCCTTGGCTTGCACAAAATGGAGGTACAAAAATATGAAATGGTATTCACAATGATTGTTAGTGATGAGAATCACTGTTATAAAGATGTTGATTTGGAAAAATTTGAAGGGCCTATCTGCTAGATTTGCGTCAACTGCTCTGTCTACTTAATCCTTCACCTCGCTCTTACTCTCTCCGCTGGCTTCCTTGTCTAGTTAGTCCTTGACTACTATCAACACCCCCCCTCTCTCGCATCTGTCGTCCCTGACAGACCCTTGTTGTTGGGAGTGCTATAGGTAATATTCCACAACATGAGTGGCAAGCTGATGTTCTTGGATGCGTAGTCCTCTGGCCAAATCTATCATCATGCCATCCCAATCAATGGGCCCTGGAATGTCCAAATGTGGCAGACGTAACTGATCTGCATGGATGGCTTGTTCGACGGCGAATAGATGTAGCAAATGTGTCGGTCTGGGAATGAAAATTTTCGAATGATATTCCCAGAACCCTGTAGAGAACATTTCCTTAAATGTCTGCTTGAAGCATGCGGGTAAATACTTTATACGTGCATGCCTGGCAAAGATTATGCTGACCGAGGGAGTCTGGCTCATGTCGTAGACTAAATCCTTATTACCTTGAGAGAATCCGGGGGCAGATATGTATGGAGCATGTACCTTCCGAAAGGTTTTGAAGACAATTGTCATGAGTTCGAATATTTTCATACACATTTTTGCTGCTATGTCGGGTACATAGTTTAGATGGGTAGACCAGTGTCGAATTGTTGATATCATGTAAGTGACGGTTGGGGTCCCTCGAGGTGGAGCAAAATATGGATAATTGACCCATGCCGAGCATTATTTGTTGTTGCGTACCTTGATCGCAAATGCTTGCCATGATCTGCGACGTACCATTGGGCAATAACATGGATTATACTTGATATACAGTGGCATGGTTGCCCAGGTGCTCATCATCTCAGGGTAATCGGTTAGTAGACGTGCACGCCAATTAGGTTGGAAGATCGAGCCAGCACGTGCATCTGCCGATAAGTCCTCTGGCTCAAATTGAGTGGCGAATGAGGGCTCCTTCCCTGTATGCCTTTTAACTTCTGCATTATAATCATGTAGCAAGACAAAGTAAGGCATGTATTGCGGCTCTGATGTTGTGATCAGCCTTTGGTGGGATAGGTTCTGAAAGTAAGAAGATCGAAGGACAGTTTCTTCCAGATTTGTGAGAGATTGAATTTGCACGGCAACGCGATCATCATGTGTCTTTCCCACTTTCTCGATCCTTTTAACCCAATCGGGAACTCCAATTTCTAAGGTGTCCTGACCTTCCTCTGTTACCCGACCGTCGGGTGTTGGCATCGGCTCGTACGGCTCTTCATAGCTGTCATCGATGGGGATTTCCACTACTGTTTCAGGTTCGGGTTCTTCAGTTGGCGAGGGTGGCCTTTCATATGGTAAGAGGCATGCTTGGAGTTCTGCCACCTGCTTCCGGAGGGTCTCTAATTCTTCTATAGAGTTTTGCAAGATTATCGGCTCCTGTTGAGCTGAGGGGGCACTGGCTATCTGCTTCTTAAGGTCCACACATTCAGCCTCTAGTTTTTCATATGACTCCAAGAAATTTGCATGCTCCTCGAGTAAGATGCGAATGTCTTCTAAGGGGACTGCTCGATACTTGGTAGGGCTAATGGTTGCTCCTGTAGTTCCTTCCATAGCTGCTTCAAAATTATCTTGGTTTTGTTGTTGAAGCCGCTTGTTTTCTTCCAATGCTGTTGCCATATGCTTCCTTAATAGCTCCAGGTTGCGTCTGAGTGTAGCATTAGATATCATTTGCGCCTGGAGCACAGTTTCCAGTTGTTTGACTGCTGTATCATCCACCGTCGATATTTTTTATTCCAATTCTGAGTGAGCTTGCTGTAAAGTGGTATGTTCGGTTAGGAGCGTTTGGTAATCAGCTTCTAAAGTGTTAACTCTAGCCTGTAGGCGCCGAGATTCTGCCTGGAGGGCAGGATTGCGTTCTTCCAATTGATGGTATTCTTGTTGTAGTTGATGTGCACATTGAAGTAATGTATTAAATGTGATATTTACATTATGAGATGCAAGGGGGAAATTTTGGAATGCAGGGGAAGTGGGAATGGGAAGGGAGGTAGTGAATGTTGTGTTTGCTAATGATGTGTTGAGTGGTGAGGTGGGGGGTAGTGGAGGGGGAGAGGGTGGAATTGTGGGGAGAGGTGCTGTGGTGGGTGAAATGTCCATTGGGTCAGACAGAGTGGTGTGTACAGGGGCTACCATGTAGGTTGGTATGTTAGGTGAAGTGAGTGTGGTGTTCGTGTAGATTGATGTCGTTGCGAACATCGGGGAAATGTGCCTCTGAAACATTGGAGTGCTGGTGGACTGCGCCACGAAGGATGGTTGTTGGGGTGGTGCAGTTAGGGTGAATGAGGTGTAGGGGACAGATGGGAAGTGAGGGTCATGGAATGGAGGTATCCGTATTGGGGGATAGGCTGGGAAACACAGGGTGCCATCTGTGGGTGCAGGGTTTCCAACCACACTTGGAATTATGGGATGGTCAATTATGGGTTCGGAGGACAGAAGGGTTGAAGTGTACAAGGGATTGGTGATGGAAGAGAAGAGGGTGTCTTGTGAGGTGGGTTCTCGAAATGAGAATGATGTGAACGAGGTTGGGTTATAAGTGAAGGTAGAGGTGATGACTGCCGTTTCTTCCATGGTGGGAGGTGGTGGTGGGGGTGGAGAAGGTGGTGATGGGGGGTGCTGGGGTGAGATGGGTGATGTCTGAACGAAGGTTTCAGTAGAGAGGTCAATGGTGGTGGTGGGGCTAGCTGGGGTTTCAATGGTTACTTCTTGTTCTGTGATGGGTATCCTGATAGTCTTACCTGCTCGTGGTAATGTGTCAACTCTGCATTTGTCATACCTCACGGACTGACAAACTACTGTGTGGATAGCCTCCGGAACTCCTAAAGATTCTGACACTAATTTGAGGGTGTCAATAAAATGTTGATCCACCCCATCATCTGATAGCATTTCTTGCATCAAAGCTTGGCCTGACACAAGAGAGAGTTGATGCCTTTCTTGTACTGCTTTGATTGTATCGTATAACCTTTGTAGCTAAGCTGTGTATGCAGGTGCACCTACAAGTTCTGGCACTTCTTGCTGCTCATCTTGATGCTCTTGATCATAATCCTCCTCATCTTCCTCCTGTTCTTCATCTTCATCATCCTCTTCATCCATTTCAACTGTGGTAACAGGTACCTGGGAGGTTGTTGCCTGCGTTTGCACATTCTCCACTTGTTGTGCCTCTTCTGCCTCCAGCTCTACATCTTGTAACAATTGTTCAAAGTCTTCATTCTTGAGTTCTTCCAAAGGTGCGCCACCAGGAAATTCAAGATCGGTTGGGATGGGAGGAAATATCAAGTTAGGACCATCGGTGCTGCGTCTTGGAAGTCGGAGTGTGAATGGCCGGACTCTTCGGGGTGGAGGGGTAACATCCGGTGTTAGGGTGGCTCCACGTGGTTGAGCACAAGGGACTTGGAGAGTTCCTCTCATCTTCTTAGAAGGGGGTCTAGTGGACGTCCTGCCTCTAAACTGATCTACTCGATTCCACATCAGGGCTCGTTGAATAGGGATGTCGTAAGCCAAACATCTATAAATGATTCGAGTCAGAGCGCAACATCCATATAAAACATGCTTCCGTGGCCATCGTTTGTGGGCTAGGTGTATCTGATCAATTATCCAGTGGGGTAAGTTGATGGTGAGGCTCTGTGTCTCTGCGAGATACAAACTAAACCATATCTTTTTGGGTGGCATGGTGAATCTATCTTGGGCAAGAAAAGCAAAGTGTTGCATGCACATGCAAAGGTGTATTGCAATATTAGGCGTCATGGACACCATGTCCTTGAGTTTAGTGAGGGTTCGATTCTTCATGTAAGCGGGCACGAGGGTCTCCTTTTCTGTTGGAATATGCATTCCTCGCATGTCTAGGGCCTCTCTCACTAAGTTGTTTTAGAGCCTAAACCTTTTGAGCTCATTTCCTTTTGTCAAAGATGGGAGCACAAATGAGCTTGCACCTTTTGGGGTCTTGCTTGGAGTTAAGGTATTGATGAGATAATAGCATCACATGAAGTCAGGCTTTGGGAGGCGGGCACTGAAGTATGCATCCAATCCTGCCTTTTCCCATACCAAACGTAGACCTTCTGCATTTTGTAACTTCTCAAATTCTCTTGTAAAGAAATGGTATTTACCTTGCTTCCCATTGAAGTCCAACTCTGACTCCCATAGGTATGTTCCCTCTCCCAAGGGTCCTGCCACTTCACTAAACCAGTGGGAAGCTTTTCCTACGGGCATGGTATGGCCACTGGGAGGGTCCGCTATAGGTATGATTTTGATGGCCTGCAATTCTTCTGGTCTTTCATACTTCTTGCCTCCTGACTCTGTGAGAATATAGAAACAGGTGTTACCATTGTAAAGGACAAGATAGAACCATTTTTGTCCCCATTACAACATTAACATGAGGTTCGGGAGAGATTAGTAGTTAGGAATTGGGTAGACCTAGAAGCTAAGTGGAATGATGTAGTGAGAGAGTGATGTAGTTAGTAGGTGGGCATGGATTTACAACTGGGGTCTGGGGTTTATTACAAGTTTTAGGTTGCCAAATGTAGTGGATGGGCTTTGATCTTGATTTTGTGGAGACTCTGAAGAGTTTGATAGGGGTATCTACTTGAAAATGAGGCTTTTTAGGGACCCATTTACAAGTGATTCTACTTCTGCTCATGGAAGAATATGTGCCCGCGTGTGAGGTATAAGAATGGGCATCGGATGTTCGAGTGAGTGAAACATGTTGTACTGGGTGTGGCCTCGGTGTAGCTATTTGAGCCCGCAAGCAAGCCTTAGGCACCCAGATTTGTCGTGATGGTGGGCTGGCCTTCATCGACTTCTTGGGTACCCAAATAGACTTTACTTTCACAGAAGAATTTATGAAAGACTTCTTATTAGTGTTGTGTTGTCGATTACTAATAAGAGGATTTGGCCGTGGGGTTGGCGTGGTCACAACAGGGTGTTCGCCTTTCCGCACCCACACTTGTTTCAATGGCTGAGACATTCTGCTTCGCACGTGTTTTTGGCCTCCAGTATAGGTGGTACTCTGCTCCTTCTGTATTTGATCTACCTTTGGTTGCTGCATCCCTCTGGCCTTTGGAACAGAAGGGAGTGCCGTCTTATCCTTGACTCCGTTGTTGAGACAATCCTCTTTCTGCATCATATAGTTTTGGACAAGAATAGCATTGTCAACTTCATGTGTGCCCCTGGAAGGACCAGGAGTTCGTGCCTTACTTAGTGCCTTGAGTGCCTCATTTTCCAATTCAACGGTAATTCGACTATGATTTACCCATACCTGAAGAAGTCCAATCCTTAGGTTTAGGTTGACTGCATGATCATAGATCCAGTCCTGACCCAAGACAAGAGGCTCAGTGAGGTCCTCAACTTGACACACTAGTACTTTGACTGTCATTGCTTCATCTTGAATATAGAGGGAAAGTTCCACCTCGCCCATGCAAGGGGTTTCCACACCTCCCAATCCTATGAGATATGCTTCTATAGGATCGACAGTTAATTTCAACTTTTGACAGTAAGAAAGTTTAACCGCACTAGTGGCTGCCCCTAAGTCAATCAAGGCCCTTACAGTCCTTGCACCCTTTCCTTGTCCTATATCTAAAGTTACAAAAGGACGTCGATCAATTATCCTATGAGAGCTAATTCCCGAAACTTCACACATAGCTACATGATATCCTTGATCTGCATATGCATCTGTCCTAGGTAGCTCTCTACCCTGTCTTCTCAGCTTCATTCTGCGGATGCGTTCCAATGCTTCTGCTTGCGCTTCTTCTCGGATTCGTTTCTCTTCTTCTTTGCGTTTCTTAGCAGTGTTGAGTAGATTCAGCATCTCTTCTGTGAGAGGTTCCTGATATAACTTGACTCTGTATCCGCTAATGTAGCTCGGGAGAACATCACCTTCTAGTGTAGCGAGTTGAACTGCTCCACTGGTTGAGATCCTATTTATGATCATAGGTCCATAACCTCTCTTTTCGAGCTTTCTGGCATGTTGTTTCAGGGTATACACCAACACTAAGTCTCCGGCCTTCAAGCCTTTATCCTTAATATGGACATCAAAGTATGCTTTCTGTCGTTTCTTAGCTGCATATATCCCTGCAGCCGCCCTCAATCTTGTTTCTCCTAATCGTTCAAGGTCAAAAAGTCTAGAGGAGAGTTCATGACCCATCCATTCATGCTCTTGTACCACTTTCAATGTAGGTATTAAGAAGTCCAATGGTAGCACTGCATTTTGGCCAAATACCATCTGAAAGGGGGTGGCTTGGAGTACCGTTTTGTAGGCGACTCGGTATGCCCAAACAACGTGGTGTAGCTGTTTGTCCCAATCAGAGCGTTTATTGTTCACTAATTTCATCAGTACATTGCATAGGATCTTATTGGTGCTCTCAACGTGGCCATTAGCTTGGGGTGATAGGTGGCAGACTTCTTATGTACTACCAAGAATTCTTGGAGCAGATTTTCAATAACTTCATTCAGGAAGTGAGTGCCTCTATCACTGACTAGCTCTATAGGTAACCCGTATCTGGTGAACACATTCTCAAATAAGAACTTAGCTGTTGTTTGAGCATCGTTCTTCGTTGTGGCTTTTACCTCTACCCACTTTGTTAGATAGTCCGTAGCAACAATGATATACTCTACATGGGAACCCTTAGCTGGGGGATTAATAGGACCAACAAAGTCTATTCCCCACTTAGAGAATGCTCGTCCACCCATCATGGGTTTCAGTGGCATCTCATCTTTGCGTATAGGAGGCTGAGCTCGCTGACAAACATCACACCTCTTCACATAGGTATGGGCGTCCATGTGAAGAGTCGGCCACCAGAGACCTGCAAATAGTATGGCTTTGATCACCCGATCTGGTCCAAAATGTCCTCCTGCTACACCCTGGTGAGCGGTTTCTAATATCTTGAGGTATTTGCTCTCATGGACACATAATCTGAGGTAACCATCTTTACCACGCTTGTATAAATTATCACCAACAAGTGAGTACTCTAAGGCTTCTTGCTCTAAACTCCTTTTCCTAGCCACAGTCATGTCTTGAGGGAATGTTTTCGTCCTCAGGAAGGATACTAGTGGTTCACTCCAATCTGGCACTATGGACACTTGATAAAGAGTGGCATGTTCCACACGTGGTTTAGTGCAACAGATTGGGCATTCCTTGCACAACTTTTGGACATCAGCTTCCATAGTCGGCCAATGCACTCCGAGTCTCCTTAGTGTCTATAGGGTTCGTTGCTTTGAGTAGTGTTGCTCTAATGCACCTACATGTGCTAATTGCAACCATTTAGCGTACTCATCCTCTTCCACACAACAAGCCAAGATCCCTTGATCTGTGTGCTTGTACATACTTCTTGCCATGATGTGATACTTTTGGGCTTTTACTACCTCTTTATCCTGTGTGTTTATTACTGGGTGGTTAGGCCCGTATGTCAATACTGGCACTAATGGCTTAGCCCACTACGGCACCACTTCCAAATTAAACAAGTAAGCATCAGGAAGGTCATCTGATACTCCTTGTGGGGCTTCTCCAGGCCTAGAGAGATGATCTACTCTCAAGTGAGTCTTCCCTTTCCTTACCACAACCTCGAAATCATATTCCATTAGCAAGAGAAACCATCTTACTAATCTTCCTGTATTGCATGGCTTGTTTACGAGATATAGCAGTGCCTGATGGTCAGTAAAAAATTTAAACTTATTTGCAAGCAAATAATGTCTAAACTTTTTAACTGCATATACCATGCCTAATCCTTCTCTCTCCGTAGTGGTATAATTTCGTTCAGCTGCATTCAATTGTCTACTAGCATAGGCAATTGGAAGATCCATATTACCTTCACCGGTAGGCTGCGCGAGTACACACCCAATAGCATAATTGGATGCATCAACATGAACATGGAAAGGCTTATTCCAATCTGGTGTGGTCAAGATTGGTGCTGGACATAATCGCCATTTAAGCTCATTCAAGGGATGCTCACATTCATCAGTCCACTCAAAGTTAGTCAAAAGTCCATACAGAGGCTTTGCTATGATGGCATACATGTGTATAAACCGTCGGTAATAACCACAATGCCCCATGAAAGTACTTCCTTGACATTCTTTGGCCTAGGTAACTCGGCTATGGCTCTCACTTTCTCTTCATCAGTGGATATGCCATTCTTTGACACTATGTGTCCTAGAATCTTGCATTGCCTGACCATAAAAATGCACTTTTCTGGGTTCAGGCAAACTTGATATTCTCTACATTTGTCAAAGATTTGTCTGAGTTCACGAATATGGGTTTGTCTAATGTTGGAATGATCACAAAGATCATCAACATAGACTTCTAAGTTCTTCCTCAGGAACTCTTTAAATACATGGCACATTAGTCTCTAGAAGGTAGCTGGTGCATTGGTAAGCCCAAATGGCATTACTCTAAAGGCAAAAATGCCCCATTCAGTGGCAAAAGCCGTCTTATGCTGATCTTCTGGAGCTATGACTACTTGATTGTAGCCCGAAAATCCATCAAGGAAGCTGTACACTTCCTTGCCTGCTACTCTTTCTAAGAGATGTTCTGTGATAGGAAGCAGATAGTTGTCTCGAATTGTGGCTGCATTGACCTTCTTCAAGTTAATGCATACACGCAGCTTTCCATTTTTCTTGGGCACCACTATGATGGGGGATACCCACTCAGTATGCTTGATTTCATAGATAAATCCAGCTTCAACCAAGCAATCTATCTCTTCCTTGATCTTGGCTGCATAGTTGTCATTGTATGTGTATGGCTTTTGCTTGGAGGGTTTGGCATCTAAGGTCATGGGGATAGTGTGTGAGCATATGTCTGGATCAACACCCTTCAAATCCTTGTAACTCCAAGCGAATACATCTCTCTATTTTCTCTTAGCAAGGCTATCAATTTGTGCTCTTCATCTTCCGTCAGGTCGTGGCCTATGTATGTGCATCTCTCTTCTCCTTCTTCCACGGCTACCACTATTTTCTTGGTGGTTTCTTTGTTATCATAGGCCTCCCCCGATTGCACCTCTCGTTTAGGCATTCTGATCATGACTCTCCTGTCATCTATCTCATACTTCTTAAAATTTTTCGGGACCTCAAACAAAGATTCTTCCTCTTCTGGTGTGACTTCTCTCTTCTTTCTTTTCTTTCCTTCTTCCTTCGAGGTCACATATGTGGCTAGCCTTACATCATTTGTAAGCTCTCCATACCTCTGGGGTTGAAATTCTACTTCATAGAAGTAATCTTCATCTGATGCAAAAGGTGGGTCCATGATGATTGACTCTAGATCGGAGTCACTTGCATCCTCAAATGCATCAGGGCTAGGTTCACACTCTTCTAACACTGCCTCTCCCATGATCGGCTCTATGGAGAAGACTGAAATGTCATAGCCATCTTCATCACTGTGAGGTGTCCATTGTTCTTCATTGATGGCTACATCCATTGTTGCTAGGATTTCTGCCTAGCTGTGGGGTTCATATTCTTCGTCAGGAAAGACTACAGGTGCATAGGCTGGGTCTTGGATTGATCTATGTGTTTCTTTTGCACCTATCTCTCTAGCTTCTTCTCTCTTCTCTTCTTCTACTAATACTTTGCACATCCATAAGTGGGTATCTTCATGCATCCATGAGGATCATGATCCTATGGAATGCACCGATTCCGTATCATCTTTGGCTCTATGGAGGGGATTCCATTGGATAGGAGGGACATCTCTATGAGAGTAATCTTTGAGATTCACTTTGGTCGTATCACCTAAGTGTTGGAGGTACAAGGAGTTGGTTCCCCAGTCCTGTACCACTTGCAACTGTCGCATAAAGGGTCGTCCCAAGATCATTTCATAGGCATGATTTTTGCTAAAATCACAGATAGCAAATGTATGCTGGAACTCAACACCACATGTGGTGAGAGTTATTCCTTCTAACAGCCCTAAGGGTCTCTCTATGTGACCATCGGCCATTTGCAATTTCATCATCGTGGGCCTGAGTGCTGGCTTGCCCCAACGCTTCCATAGGGAAGTGGTAGCAATTGCAACTCCTGCGCCTGAGACTAGAATGGCCTTGGTGGTGTATCCTTGATGGGTGATAGGAAGATATGTGTTTCCCTCTTCGCCCTCACTCATGCCTCCTATCTTGTCCAAGGGTATTTCTGGCACTGTTCTCTGGGATCCTACCTGGGAACGAGGTTTTGCTATTTCTGGTACTTGTTTGGCTACATGTTTCCATAGCTTTGGCCTTACTTTGAGTAGTTCTTCTAAAGTGAGGTTGCACTGTACTTTAGTGTTTTTCGCTACCTCTGTGTTCCTAGATGTGACGGAGTCCTCATTTTGTACCATGACTGTGGGTGCTCTCATACAAGTAGACTTAGCTTCCCATGGGCCTCTGAAGTGGGGTAATTCTTGCAGAGAGTTAGAATCAAAGTCTAATCTTTCCTGAGATTGGGTGCTCTCCTGCTCCTCATAAATGGATGGGATGTCTTGTGGAAATTGGTCGTGTGCATCATCCACAAGTTCAATGGGAGGAGGGACTTCACTCTCTTTAGCCCATTTGTCTTCTTGAATCTCGCGTAGGAATTTTGGTGTGAACCGATTCATAGAAGATGATGTGTCTGGCTCCGTAGAGTTAGGCACATAGGCTTCCTGGGCAGGAAGGCCTGCCCTTTCACTTGCCTTGTCATTGTGTTGAGAGGTGGGTTCCTTTTCTGATTTTGCAATTAGCCTCTCTATTCTTTCTAACAGTCCTTCAAAGTGCAGCTGCGTCTTGGCTGAGCTAGATATGTTAAAGAGGCGGCTGGCTTCAAACATGGTTTGAGCCAGCTCCAGCATTTTAGCACAGATTTTGGTTCGTTCAAGCTCTAATTCCGCTCTAGGGTAGCACTTTTCATGATCAGTTAAGTTTGGCCCTGCTTGGATTCTGGCCTGATATGCTTTGAGCATCATGTTTAGGTCCTCGGGAGTGGGATCTGCTAGGACTGATCCTACTCTAGGGGGTGGTGGGATTAGGTGAGGGGGGTTGGAAGGTGGTGGGTCAGATGGAGTTGGGAATGGTGGAGTTGGGGTAGTGTGAGAGGGAGTTTGAGATGTGAGTTCGGTTAACCTGGCTCTCATTTCTCTTAAACTTTCCTCAAGTTCGCTCATTTTCTTTGCCCATTGTCTTTTCATTCTTTCACGACTATCTCTCCAAGCTCTAGTCCTCTTCTTTGTCATGCTCTCCGTTTCACTCACCTCAGGGATCTTTTCCTGGCCTACACTTTGGTTCTGCTGCAAGGCTTGGGCTCTAGTGATCACTTGCACTGGTGTAGTGGAAGTCACACTTCCTGTGGAGTCTACAACTAGCCCAACAACATTGATAGGAGTGATTTTCGGCATATTATTAGGATTCTTTGGGCAGTCTCGTAAGAGATGTTCCTTTCCATACTCTTGGCAATAGCCCTGGATCGTCACTGATAGGGGTTGTGTAGGTGGAGGCAAGGGACAATCACGAATGAGATGATCTCCCTAACATCTGTAGCATGGTCCTCTAGGAAATGGGGGTCTTACTTGCCTAGGTTGAGGTCTAGAGTTGGGGTTTGCGTACATGACATTAGTACACTCGGGCTCCCAATTAGGTTCACTCGGTTCCTCACTGTAGTAGGACTCACCATGTTTAGGAGACTGCATGTAGTAAGCCTGGGGACTATCAACGTGCGTAGAATCAAAGCTATGGTCACTGGGATCACTTTCTAAGATTAATGGTGTTACTGGGACTATAGCTCTATTCAGGTTTTCTTCTGCAGCAGCATACTTTACCGGAATCACATTAGTAGGAGCAAGTGGTTGCTGTGCTAGCACTGGCTGGGGTCTCAGTTGGGTCTGATATTGCGGTTGGTAATTTTGTTGAGGCCTAGTATACTGTTGGGTGGGTATTGACTCTGATATCTGCCTTGCTGGTATGGCTGAGGGTAGGTTTGCCTAACCGCTTGCTTATTGTATGGGCAGTCTTGTGCGGAGTGACTTCTGTATCTTCGTTCTATGGTGCAGTACTGGCTACTAGGATTTACTTGGGGTTGAGCCATAATGGGACATACATTTGCCATATGGTCACCTCCACAAGTATAGCATCTTTTCACTGGGGCAAATCTTGGGGTCTGTTTGCTAGTGACACCTAATTTCTGAGCTACTTTCTCTGCAAGTTCCTCAATTGATGTGGATTGTGAGGAAGAGAGGTTAGAGGCACTATCTGAGTCTTTGTAGATTTTGGAAAGCTCTAGTTCTTCCCCTAGGTTATCCTCGATGTCAATGCACATGCGTACACACTCTTCTATGGTCCTAGGATCCTTCAAGTACACATATGATCTCAATTTGGTACTTAGCAATCCATCCAAGAACAAAGCCACTTGCTTAGCTGGCGTGGGTAACTCAGGGACAGGGCATCTCTCTAAGTATTGCCTAAATCTTCTTCGAGCAAGTCTCACGGTTTCTTGAGGGGTTTGCTTGAAGCTGTGAATCAGCGAGGAAGTGTTATGTCTTATGCCACTTTTAGAGAATTCGATAATGAATGCCTCTAGAAGTTGGTCTATGCTCCTGAACTGCCTCTCGTTTAGTGGCTGAAACCATGTCAGGGCAGTGTTCCTAAGGGTTAGACCAAAGGCATTGTACTGCGTGAACAGATCTTCAACTTGTTCAGCTCTCAAGACTTGCCTAAATTCTGCCACATGGTCATAGGGGTCTCCCATGCCATCGAAGTAGTTCTTCATGGACTTAACTAGTTGGGTCGGTCTCAAAGTCCTCGTGTGCTCTCTAGGTCTTGGTAGAGGGAATTCATCTGCATTTCTTCGGTTCCCTAGGGCTCTATGTCCCTCAGGTTCCACTCTATTTGTTTCCGTCATTCTTCCTCTTCCCAAGGAGTTGGCAAAGCTTACTTCTGGCCTATCTCTACTTCTGTCTCTTTGAGTTCCATGAGCTTGGGATGTTCCAGATCCAGGGTGACCATAGGACACGTTCGATCTTGGTTGGGTGAAAACGAATTCACCCTTCCAAGTATAAGCATGCCTGTCATGTTCTGTAACCACAAAGATCCTCTCTGAAGCGTGATCTAAGTAGGTCACTCTGCTTGGGCTATCAAGATCTTTGAACCCATAGATCAGGATTGACCCTACATCATTTGGCCTATTTGATTTATACCTCCAAAAGGCTTCATCTGTCTCTTGGTTCAGAAGCAGATCTATGCTCTTGTTGTCATGGGCAACCCACTCGCGATTGAGGATTCTAGTAAGAACAAATTTCCCTCGAGGGGTCCTGGGCTCTCCTCCTACGTTCCCTTGTTCTAGGTCGCCTATGTCCCCTTCTGGGATCACATTTCCAAATTCGTCTGTCCAAGTATGCTCCATTTTCAAACTTTACAGCTGGGTGTTCTATTCCAATGGATTGATCAGGGTTTTTAATCTGGACCACGGATCTTCCTAGGCCGTCCTCATAGATGCTAGCACCTAATCGGTTGGTGCTAAGGTATTCCAGCTCCGTCTTGTAGGGGCCTTCCACCCTATACAAATGTGGCACACCTGAACTCCCTGCAGGTCTCTCCATACCTTGAGACATCTCTGATTCACTAGTCTCAGAGCTAGGATAATGCGAGTGGTGGCTCAACTGCTGGGCCCAAGACCTAGCAGTATGATTAACGCTAGCCTCTGAAGACCTAAGACTTTGTCTATCCCTTACTAGATGCCGTCCTGATCTAAGGTTCATATGCCTATTTAAGTAGCCCCTATTTTGCCCAAGTACAACCTCATTGCTGAGTTCTTTTGTACCAATTACTTGATTCCTTCTTATGTTGATTATCGTGTTTATACTCTTGTCTGATATCACGTCGTCAGGAGCATTTGAGTTAATTTCTGCACTTGAAGTTGATCGTTCCACGTTAAGTTCTTTTCCTTTAAAGTTCTCGATCGTACAAAGATTATGTCGTTAGCTTGAACTTGAGTATTTAGGTAGTCTTCAACTTGATAAATGCTTATCGCCGCCCTGGCCTACTCCTATCACTAGTCGTTCTTAGCCTAAGCTAGGAATTGACAGAGGGAGTTGAGAGTTTCCAACCTTTTGTTTCCTTCGTGGTTGCCCTTGAGTGCCCAAGAAATGTGTTCCCAAGCTTGCACTTACTCTTGCTTAGAATGCCCTTCGATGCTCTCAATAGATCTGTAAGAGTTCCAAAGTTAGCTCAAGACTTAAATTCCAAAGACAGAACCAATCACTTTCATTCATGTAACACAAACACCAATTTGCACTGTGATTTTTTGGAAAACAATTCTATAGGACCCTGAACTTTGTTCCCCCTGGGTATGGTCAACTTCAAAATACTCCCCACTAGCTTTCCAACAAAACAAAAATCACCGCAAACGGATTTCGTATGAGAAAGTTATGCTAGTTCAGGGTTCTAGGGTTAAAACAGGGTTCAAACAGGCTAACAGGCAAAAAGGACTTCTCAAGTTATTTTCTTATGGCCTCCTTATGTGCTCTAGAGTGAAATATTCATGCCCAAAATTAGCCAAAATCTTCAGATTACAAAACCCTAAAAAATAGTCAAAAATGGTTGTCAATCGCGATCGACTGGGCTGTCAATCGCGATGGACAGGGTTGTTCGTCATGGCCTGTCAGTCGCGATGGACACGTGTCAATCGCGATTGATGGGTGTCAATCGCGATGGACAGGGGGTATCAATCGCGATGGACAAAGGGTATCGGTCGTGATGGACTCCTATCAGTCGCGATGGATCGTTGTCAGTCGCGATGGGCTGCTGTCAATCGCGATGGACACCTATCCGTCGGGGTCTATCAGTCCCGATTGACCGGTTGTCCGTTGTGGACTATCAGTCGCGATGGACTGGCTGTCTGTCGTGGCCTGTCAGTCGCGATGGACTGGCTGTCCGTCGTGGCCTGTCAGTCGCGATGGACTGGCTGTCCGTCGTGGCCTATCAGTCGCGATGGACTGGCTGTCCGTCACGATGGACAGTGTCAATCGCGATTGATGCTATCAATCATGATGGACTGAAAAAAAGCCAATTTTTCAAAAATTTTTGTGGATCTCTGATGTGCAAGGTCTCTAGTCTACTGTGGTGCACTTAGTTTTACCAAAAGATGAAACTTTTTGTCAATCGCGATTGACAGAAGCTTGCGACACAGAGACAGTTCTGCATAGTGCTGGAGGGGATGATACAGCTGGATCCTACAAGAAAACTCAACAACCATGCAAAACAATGCACACAATATTGCTCTCTCGCTCTCTCTCACAAGTGGAATGAGGGAAATGGGATGGAGAAGGTGATAAGATCAAAACTGAAAATTTTCGCGATGATGGAGATGGAGGTGGGAAATGGTGATGATGATGATGGTGAGGTAAGAAAGAGAAAAATAAGAAAAGTGAAGAGATTACCTACAACGCCAACGTCTCAAATCTACGTCTTACCATCACACGCTCGTCCTCAAAGCTCGATCCCCGGCAACGGCGCCAAAATTTGGTGTAGCTCAGTGATGAGTAGCACCTCCTTTAATGTCAATCCGGGAAGACGTGAGGATGGTATGATGACCTCGAGCAAGTGAAGGCACAAGTGCGTGAGTGAGAAGCACACTAACATGCACACACATACACACATGCGCACTCAAGGTAAGACAAAGAGAGAGACAATGGAGTTCTTTTAGATTACTTCAAAAGTGCTCATACAAGTTTAGATCAATTACAAGCTAGCCTCAAAAATGAGCTCTCTAACTCTATTTATAGTTTTTGACTAGGTTTTGGCCCTGTCCAGACCTAGTGTCCGGCCTAGTTAAAAATTAGGTTCTAGGGTCTATTTGAAGGCTCAAACGGAGTCTAAAAAATATGAAAACTGGTAGGTAGCTACTTCTAATGCTCCTCAATCTCAAGGACTCCTTGGCTTGCACAAAATGGAGCTATGAAATGGTATTTACAATGATTGTTAGTGATGAGAATCACTATTATAAAGATGTTGATTTGGAAAAATTTGAAGGGCCTATCTGCCAGATTTGCGTCGACTGCTCTGTCTACTTAATCCTTCACCTCGCTCTGACTCTCTCGACTGGCTTCCTTGTCTAGTCAATCCTTGACTACTATCAACACCTTCACGAGTGGGTTGTGACAACACACATCCTATTGCATAATTGGATGTATCCACATGTACATGGAATGGCTTATTCCAATCAGGAGTGGTCAATATTGGTGGTGTGCACAAGCGTCTCTTCAGCTCATTGAAGGAATTTTCCCATTCATCATTCCACTCAAACTTTATCAACAAAGCATAAAGAGGTTTAGTTATGATTGCATACATGTGGATGAACATACGATAATATCCACAATGGCCCATAAAGGCTTGTACCTCTTTAACATTCCTTGGCCTCGGCAATTCAGCTATGGCTTTTACTTTGTCCTCATCTGTTGATATTCCGTTCTTAGAAACAATATGACCTAAGATTCTACCTTGTTGTACCATGAACACACACTTTTGTGGGTTCAAACACACTCGGTAGTCTCTACACTTGTTGAAGATCTGTCTGAGCTCAGGGATGTGATATCTCCTTTCTTGGGAATGAACACATAAATCGTCCACATATACTTCTAAGCTCTTTCGCAAGAACTCTTTGAAGAAATGACACATGAGTCTTTGGAATGTTGCAGGTGCATTGGTGAGCCCAACTGGCATCACACGAAATGCAAAGACTCCTCACTCTGTGGCAAAGGCCGTTTTATGTTGATCTTCTGGGCAATGGCTACCTGGTTGTAGCCCAAGAATCCACCAAAGAAACTATACAATTCCTTGCCTACAACACGCTGCAATAAATGGTTAGTGATTGGAAGCGAATAACTATCTCTAACCGTAGTGGCATTAACTTTTTTAAGGTTAATGCTCACACACGTCACTTCCCGTTCTCTTTGGGCACCACTACAACGGGGGACACCCATTCAGTATGCTCAATCTCATAGATGAATCCGGCTTCAATCAATCTATCGATTTCCTCTTTTATTTTAGCTGCATAGGTGTCATTATATGTGTAGGGCTTCTGTTTGGTGGGCTTTGCATCTGCTATCATGGGGATCGTATGAGAACAAACCTTTGGATCTACTCCCTTCAAGTCTCTATAGTGCCACGCAAACACGTCCCTGTATTCCCTTAACAAGGCTACCGACTCTGCTTCCTCTTCTTTACTTAGGTCATCTCCTATGTACGTACATCTCTCTTCGTTCTCTTCAATGGTGACTATGATTTTTTTGGTCTTTTCTTTGTTATTATATGCTTCTCCTGTGGTGGCCTCTCTCTTAGGCATTCGTACCAAAATTTTTCAGTCTTCAACTTCATATTTCTTGAAATTTTATGGTACCTCAAACAATGATTTTTCGTCCTCTTGTTTCATAGCTTCTGTCTTCTTTTTCTTTTGTCCACCTTCACTTCCATCATTTGAATTTACAATTTTAATGCTTGTGAGGGGTTCTTCTTGATTTTGGGTAAATACTCCTATGTCTTCTAGATAGTGCTCCTCTAAAATAAAGCAACTATCCATCACAATGGACTCTACATCATCGTCATTTTCTCTTTCTTCTATGACACTACTAGGGTCACATCCTTCTAACAAAGGTTGACACATGAACACTGAAATATCATAACCCTCCTCATAATAATGAGGTGTCCATTGTTCTTTATTGACTCCAATGTCCATGGTATCTAAGATTTTTGCCTAGCCATGAGGCTCAAATTCCTCATCCGAAAAGATCATCGGCGTATAGGTTGGGTCTCTAACTGGTCTATCTCCTTGAGAAGTTCCTTTTTCTCTTGCCTTTAAGCATTTTTCTTCTTCCTTTGCGACTTTGCACATCCACAAATGAGTATCTTCATGCATCTAGGATGTATCAGATGAACTTTTAGAATGCATAGAGATTGAATCTTCTCGCTCCTTGTGGATAGAATTCCACTGTAGGGGTGGTACATCACTAAAGGTGTAATCCTTCAAATTGACCTTGGTTGTGACCCCGAAGTGCTGTAAGTACAATGAATTGGTTCCCCAATCTTGTACAACTTGCAGTTGTCGTACGAAGGGTCTTCCTAGGATCATCTCGTAGGTATTAGTTTTACCAAAGTCACATATAGCAAAGGTGTGCTCAAACTCTACAATACAAGTGGTTAGAGTTATCCCTTCTAGCAATCTTAGTGGTCTTTCCACATGGCCGTCAGCCATCTGAATCTTCATTCTAGTTGGTCTTAATGCGGGTTTACCCCATTGCTTCCACAGGGAAGTGGTCGCAATAGCAATACCACACCAAAATCTATGATCGCTTTGGTTGTGTAAGCTCGGTAGGTGATCGAAAGATAAGTATTACCTTCCTCACCTTCGCTCATGTCTCCTATTTTGTCTAGAGGTATCTCCGGTACTTTTTCTCTAGAGTTTGCTTTTGGTCTTTTGGAATCAAGTTCCAGAACTTGATTTGCCACATGTTTCCATGACTCAGGTTTTACTTTGGGTAGGTCTTCTACACTAAGATGACATTGAACCTTAGTGTTCTTCACGACGTTAGTGTTTCTTGGAACCACTAAGTCTTCATTTCTTACCAATATTGTGGGAGCTTTGATCCGAAGAGATTCAGATTCCCATGGGCCTGTGAACTGTGGCAACTCTTGTAAAGAATTGGATTCAAATCTTGAACTTTGTTTTTCTTGTTGCTCTACTTGGTCTCCATAAATAGATGGAATGTCTTGTGGGAATTGACCATGACGGTCATCAATCTCAAGAATAGGAGGGAAAACATCCTTCTCCTTGGCCCATTTCTCTTCTTGTATTTCCCGCAAGAACTTTTGAGAGTGTTGTTGAATTGAAAGAGGTTCTCCCTCATCTATGGAGTCTAGAACATAGGCTTTCTTTGGTAATGAGCTTTCTCTTTCAATAGTTTTTTGAGCCTATGGAGGTAAAGAAACTTGTGGTTTATTTACCAACTGCTCTAATCTATCTAGTAAGCCCTGGAAGTGCAAACCCGTTGTAATAGCATTCGTCGGATTGAACGATTGATTGGCCTCGAACATAGCTTGAGCTAGTTCCACCATTTTTATGCACATTTGTTTTCGTTCAATCTCTAAATCTGCTCTAGGGTAGCTCTTCTCTAGGTTTGCAGGTGTTGGTTCTTCTTGAAGTCGAGCCTAGTATGCCTTGAACATCATGTCCAAGTCTTCTGGGGTTGGATCTGCAAGAACAGACCCTGCTTGTGGTTTATTTACAGTGGTTTGTGGGTGGGGTTGAGGTGGTGTGGATGGAGTTTTGACATGCGAGGGGCTTTGAGAGGCAATACCTTCTATTTTTGTCTTTGCATCTTTTAGGCTTTCTTCTAGTTCGGATAAAGTTTTGGTCCACTTGCGATTGGCTTCTCCCTAGTATCCTTCCATGTTCTTGTTTTTCTCTTACTAGGCTCTCCTGACTCACTTGGCTCTGATTGCTCAGCTAGTTTAGCTTTTTGTAAGACTTGTGCCCTCGTAACTACATGTATAGGAGCCACAATATTATCGGAACTTGAATCCGCTACTAAGCCTACTACATTAATGGGTGTAACCTTTGGTGCACTAGAGGGATGTCCGGGACAATCTCTCAGGAGTTGTTCTTTGCCACACTCAAGACAAACAACTTGTATTGTGATGTTCTACCCTTGTGTCGAAGCTGGTGGGTGGGATGGTTGTTGTCCTGGTATAGGTTGAGGTTGGCTATATCTGCCATGTTCATATGGTCTAGTTGCTCCTTGTGGTTTTGGACATAGGTTATACCTAGGAACTTCTCTGCCTTGTTCTCTAGGAGGGTACCCATATGGTCTATATTGGGGTGGTACAAATGGTTATGGCTGTCTATTCATTGGATAGTTTTCGGTGTTGTAGTTGATGTACTTTTGCTCACTGTAAGAGTTCATGTTAGGATCTTGAGTTGGTTGTCTATTGTAAGGGTAAGGTTGTGAGAACCCTAATCCTTCTCCGATGCAGACATGAGATATATTATCTCCACCACAATGTGTGCAACTTCCTAACCTTGGCACTTGTTGGAAGCAGCCAGAGGCACAGACGATGCGGAAGCATGTAACAACGGAGCAGGAAGCCAGTCAAATCTTTTTTCAAAGAATCATGTTCTAAAAATACTTTTCAAAAACCTCCAACAGTGATTTTTATCACTATTGTAACATATGTAACATAGAAAACCCCATTTTGTAATCCATAGCTCCATTTTGTGCAAGCCGAGGAGTCCTCGAGCTTGAGGAGCTTAGGTAGAACAAGCGTATCAATTTTCGTTATTTTTAGACATCGTTTACCCTTCCAAATAGCATCTAGGACCTAATTTTTAACTATGCCGGTCACTAGATGTGAAACCGGTCAAAACTAGTCTAGAAACTATAAAAAGAGCTAGAGAGCTCATTTTTGAGGTTGGTTAGTGTTGGTTAGTGTGAGCTTAGAGCTATTTTTGAGCTTGTAAGAGTGTTCTTGAGTAATAGAGTTGATTTCCCACCTTCCATTGTGTCTTGCTTGTCTCTTCGTAGTGTGTGTGTATGTGTGTGTGCATTTCCACTCACCTTCACTCTCACTTCATCTCACATTCACAATCTTCATATCACTCCTATCTCTTCCGCGGATTGACATTAAGGAGGTGGAGCTTCTTAACGTGGTTCTCACCATTGTGCTAGAGCAACACCAAATTTGGCGCCGTTGCCGGGGATCGAGTCTAGGACGAATGTGTGATGGTAAGAGTATAGCAAGAAGTAGCATTGGAAGGTAAAAATTTCAGTTTTTGTTGTTGTTTTTACTTAGTTTTTAGTGTTTTTCACCTCCCCCACACTCCATCTTCATCACCGCATCATCATCTTCATCTCCAAAAAAATCAGAAAATTCACCATATCCACCCATTCTCCTCATTTCCCCTCATTTGTGCATGCGAGAGAGTGAGAGAGAGCTTTTGTGCTTGTGTGTGCTTTGGCTTTCTTGAGTTTTCTTGCAGGAACAGTACTCCAGTGCATCAGGAAGGCTGCAAAAGGTAAGAAAATCACCTTCTGTCAGAAATTTCCGAGTGTGTCAGACCATCGCGATGGTCTGCAAACTTCGGAGTTTGAGGTAAGCGACCACACAGGCGTGTAGGCGACCCTTGCGCATCTACGAATCCACAGACGCATTTCAGAAATTCTCAGTTTGGTGGACCATCGCGATGGTCTCAGACCATCACGATTGTGTCACACCATCGCAATTGGCTCACGCCATCGCGACGGCTCGGCCGGACCATCGCGACGGTCTCACGCCATCGCGACGGTTCATTTGGACCATCGCGACGGTTTGCGGACCATCGCGACTGTTCGGTTGACCCCACACCATCGCGATTGGCTCACGCCATCGCGCCGACGGTGCCACATGGCAAGTTGGACCATCGCGACGGCTCGCACCTCGCACCATCGCGACAACCCGAAATTTTGGACCATCGCGATTGGCTCACGCCATCGCGCCCAGACCATCGCGATTGGCTCAAGCCATCGCATCTGTGACCATGGCAACGGTTCACTTTGGACCATCGCGATTGTTCACATTGATCGTTGACTAACGCCATCGCGATTGTCCGCCTGATCGAGCCATCGCGACGGTTCACTTTCACGCCATCGCGATTGTCCACTTTCACACCATCGCGATTGTCCACTTTCACGCCATCGTGACGGTTCACCCTCACGCCATCGCGACGGTCCCAGACCATCGCGATCATCTCAGACCATCGCGATTGTGCACCCCCATCGCAAATTTTAGGGTTTCATTTTTTGGCCAAATTTGGGGCTATTTTTGGGAATTTTTTGGGTGATTAGACTCATAGGAGACCCCTTAGCTCATATTTGGAGAAAAACCTGTTTGTCAGTTTTTACCCCCCAGGGCCTGAACGGTCATAACTTTTTCATCCGAAGTCCGTTTTTTGAGCTTAATAGCTCGTTAGAAAGCTCTTTACGAGTACTACGTGACCTCAACTGTTTTTTTCTTAAAGGATACGTCTATTTTTAGATAAGCTATTTTGAGGTTGACCTAGTTTGGGACTAGAAAGCCAGGGGCAAGCATTGAAAAGTTGGGCAAAAGGGAAGGGACTTAAAAGGTGTATATAATCAAGTGCTTGATCATCCAGCTGTGAATTGGTCTAATATTGGATTTTTCCAGGTCTAGCAAGGGCAATCGAAGGCAACCAAGGCAAGGCAGTGAAGGGCATAAAGCTTGGGAAGCGCGGCTTCTTGGGCATTAGAGCAACCAGAAAAGTTGACTCGAGGTTGGAAGATTACTCAACCCCCTCAGTCAATTCTTAGCTTAGGATAAACGTTAGCATTGTGGATTAAGACGATAGGAACGCCTCAAGTTCAAGAGAGTTAAATTTATCAAGTTCAAGACTAAAGTAAAGGTGTGTGACACGAAAACCTAAAGGAAAGAACATAAGTCTGACGGAACGAGAACTCAAAGTACTACGGAAAGTCGAATTCCTGACGCATACATTAAGACAACAATCTAAAGGAATCTAAAAAGAATCAAGAAAGTAATAACAAAGAATCATTGACGATCTGAGCGTGTACTGAGTGTGCAAGGAAGAAAATTAATGAACCTTAGATCGGGCAAATATATAGGTAAGGCAGACCGGCGAAGCCTTAGATCATCAGAGGCAAGTGTAAGAACTACTGCACGATCGTGGGCTCAACAATTGAACACTAGTTATCCCTACAAGAGCTCAGATACTAGTGATTCAGAAATGGCGTTTAGCACAGAAAAACCAGAAGGAGGGTCGAATGTAGCCTATTTAGAAAAACCTAAAGGACCCTATAGAACACAACTAGAGTTTCTCCGGACCAACCGATTAGGTGCTCGCATCTATGAGGATGGTTTGCGAAGGCAAGTGGTGCAAATGCACAACCCCGATCAACCCATTGGATTGGAACGTCCAGTGGTGAAATTCGAGAGAGATGCGTACATAGACAAGGAAGGAACGATGTACATCCTAAGTACGCAGCCAAACAATACCAACGGGTTTGGCGTGATTCAACCAGAGACGGAAGCAAAATCTCAAGGAAAAGAACCATTAGAAGAGCCTAGAACACCTAGAGGGAAATCTGTACTGACACGAGTACTAATCCCGGATTGGATCCCTCAGGACAACAGAAGCATAGAGTTGTTTGTAAATAAAGAAACTGATGAAGCCTTTTGGAGATACAAGACAGAACTACTTAGTGAGGTAGGTATCATCACTATATACGAGTTCAAGGACCCGGATACACCTGGAAAGGTTGTATACTTGGATGAGACTTCAGAAAGAGTCTTTGTGGTGCCTGACCGTGCTAAAAACACATACACATGGAGAGGTGAATTGGTATTCCCTCCATCTAGAACGAACATGAATACAAGTCAACAAGGGGCAGGAACATCCTCAGCCCATGGAAATCAAAGAGAGAGAAATAAAGAGAGACCGGAAGTAAGCTTTAATCACCCCATAGGGAGAGATAGAACAACCACGAACACTAATAGAGCAGATAGACAAAGAGATCATGGAGTACTAGGTGGTAGAGATGATTTTCCTCTACCTAGACCACGCAAACACGCAAGAATATTGAGACCCACACAGTTAGTAAAATCCATGAAGAATTATTTTGATGGGACAGGAGATCCCTATGACCATGTCGTAGAATTCAAGCAAGTACTAAGAGCCGAACAAGTTGAAGACATGTTCACGCAATACAACGCATTTGGGCTAACGTTAAAGAATACCGCTTTGACTTGGTTCCAACCTTTGCAACAAAGGCAATTTAGAGACATCCATCACTTTTTAGAGTCATTCATCACTGAATTCTCTAAAAGTGGGATTAGACATGACACGTCTTCGTTGATTCATAGCTTTAAACAGACCCCTCAAGAAACAGTAAGACTGGCAGGACGTAGGTTTAGACAATATGTTGAACGATGTCCAATGCAAGAGCTACCCTCACAAGCCAAGCAAGTGTCATTGTTTCTAGATGGCTTGTTGAGCTCTAAACTGCGCTCCTATGTGTACCTAAAGGAACCCAGAACGCTAGAGCAATGTGTAAGAATTTGTATAGACATTGAGGACAACTTAGGAGACGAGTTGGAACTCTCAAAGGTCTATAAGGACTCAGACTGTTCATCTCTAGCATCCACAAAACTGTCTAGCTCAATAGAAGACCTAGCAGAAAAAGTGGCTCAGAAACTAGGAGTTTCTAGTAAACCTAGGGTACTAATGAACAAGCGTTGTTACACCTGTGGTGGTGATCATATGGCAAATGTGTGCCCCAATGCACCACAACCACAAGCCAACCCTAGTGGCCAATACTGTACAATTGAGAGAAGATACACGAATCATACGGCTCAGGACTGCCTGTACAACAAACAAACCGTGAGACAGAACTACCCGCATGCATACCCGCAGCCAGGTAGGTATCAAGGCCATTACAATGCTCAGCCTTATTACTATAGGCCTCCTCAGAACTACCCATACCAAGCTCAACAGAGACCTCAACCTGTCTTAGCTCAGCAGCCACCCCCACCAGCAAATGTCATCTCAGTCAAATACGCTGCTGCAGAAGAGAACCTAAGTAGGGCTTTAGTGCCTTCTTCACCTTTGATCACAGAGAGTGACCCACACTCAAATAGTTTTGACTCTACGCATGTAGATAGTCCACCCGCTTATTACACGGAGTCACCAGAACACATGGAGACATATCATTATGATAGTCCACCAGTGGAACCTAGTTGGGAGCCAGACTATGCTAATGTGATGTACGCAAACCCAAATCCTCGGCCCCAAATAAGACAACAAAGACCACAGGGCACTAGAGGACCATGCTTTAGGTGCCAAGGAGATCATTTCATAAAGGATTGTCCACATCCCCCGATAGCAGGACAATCACAGTACTATAACATCCAAGGCTTTTGTGCTGATTGTGGCAAGGAGCACATAATCAAAGATTGTCCTAAAAATCCAGTTAACGCTTCGAATGTGACACCGATCAACGTGATAGGTATTGTAAATAACGCAGATGGATCCAACCCTACATACGTGCCTATCCAAGCTATCACAAGAGCCCAGGCGCTCTTACAAAACCAAAAGTAGCCGGAACCAGTGAAGTTGCAAAATCTAGCAGTAAAAAGACAAAATCTTGGAAAGATTCTAGAGAAAGAATTAAGAGAAAATGGAGTAAAAAGATAACTGAGTTGGAAGGAAGTTTTAAGGAATCTAGAGCCAAAATCCTAGAATTGACTTCGCAGGACTTGAATCAAGAGAATCCAGCTCAGAAATCAGGATCAGTTTTAGCGGAACCCATACCAGAGGATCTAGACATGATGTTTCGGGCATATCAGGCTAGATTAAAAGAGGGACCTCAGGTAGCTGAAATGGGTAAAAACTACCTTGGAGCTGATCTAGAAATTGAGAGAACTAAACTTTGCATGAAGATGGTAGAATTAGCACAAGCTTTGTTTGAAGCCTCTAGATATCTCAATTGGAATAACATGGCAAAACCGGAATTACACTTTCAAGGACTCATGGAGAGGCTAGAATATTTGATTGACAGCAAAGAGAAAAAGGATCAGCCTAGGAACCCTATTGTCCCAGAGACACAGGAAAGGAATGCACCATCCCTGTCTCAAGTACCCAACACAGATAGTCAAGACAATTTGTCTTCCATACATAGGTACTCTCATGAATTTTTGAGAGAGATCCAAGAAGAGAAATGGAGAAAGGAACAAGGAACCCATCCTCCTATTCAAGAAATAGACGACTTGCAGGAACAATTTCCCTAAGACATTCCCTCTATATACGATGATGTAGAGGAAGAACAATTGAGTGAACACACAGGATTTGGATCTAATTCGTTACAAGAATTACCTCAGTTCACAGGACCTTGGGAAGCAAAGTCTATTAGTATGAGAGCACCCACGATAATAGTGAGGAATGAAGAATCAGTAATCCCTAGAAACACGCAAGTGATCAAGAACACTAAAGTACAATGTAATCTCACTCTAGAGGAGTTGTTGAAGGTAAAACCAGAATTGTGGAAACATGTAGCAAATCAATTTCCCGAGCTTGCTACTACTCCCTCACAAATAGGATCACATAAGAAGGTACCAGAGATACCCGTAGAAAAGATTGGAGATGTAAGTGAAGGAGAGGAAGGTAACACTTATCTTCCGATAACCCATCAGGGCTACACCACGAAAGCCATCTTAGATTCAGGAGCCGGAGTAGCCATAGCTACCATCGCCTTATGGAAACGTTGGGGTAAGCCAGCATTAAGACCCACCAGGATGAAGCTACAAATGGCTGACGGACACATAGAAAAACCATTAGGCTTACTAGAAGGCATATCTCTCACCACTTGTGGTGTAGAATTTGAGCATACTTTCGCCATTTGTGACTTTGCAAAAAACCATGCTTATGAGATGATATTGGGACGACCATTCATGCGTCAGTTGCAAATTGTACAAGATTGGGGAACTAATTCTTTGTACTTGCAACATTTAGGGGTGACTACCAAAGTCAATCTTAAAGACTATTCACATCGAGATGTACCCCCAATACAATGGAATACCATCCATAAGACACCAGTAGAGACGGAATCCGTGCACTCATTAGAATTAGATCCTTCTTGGTTGCATGAGGATACTCATTTATGGATGTGTAAAGTAGCCAAACAAGAGGCAGAAAGGTTAGAAGCCAGGACCTTAGGTGCAGAACAACATCCACGAACACTTCAAGATCCGGCCTACGCACCTGTAGTATTCCCAGACGAAGAGTTTGAACCCCATGGTTGGGTAGAAATCCTAGCAACCATGGATGTAGCCATCAATGAAGAACAATGGACACCCCACTGTGACGAGGATGGCTATGATATCTCAGTTTTTACGATAGAGCCAATCATGTGCGATGCAATTTTAGAAGAATGTGAACCTAACACTGATGCATTTGAGGATGCAAGTGATTTTGATTTAGAATCAATTATCATGGACCCACCCTTTGCATCAGAAGAAGAATATTTTTTCGAAGTAGAGACTCACCCTCAAAGACACGAGGAAATTATGAATGACGTGAGAATAGCCACTCAAGTGACTAGCAAAAGTGAAGGCAAGAAAAGAAAGAAGAAAGAAAACATGTCAAAAAAAGAAGAATCTTTGTTTGAGGTACCCGAGAACTTCAAGAAATATGAAATCGAAGATAGAAGGATCATGGTACGAATGCCTAATAGAAAGGCGAATGACGGACAAGTATATGATAACCGAGAGAAAACCAAGAAAATAATCGTAGCCATAGAAGGAGAAGAAGAAAAATGTACATACATAGGGCATGATTTGACAACTGAAGAAGAAGAAGAATTAGTTGCCCTATTGCGCGAATATAGAGATGTTTTTGCTTGGAGTTACAAAGACCTGAAAGAAGTAGATCCAGATATATGTTCTCATAGAATCCCTATGACTCCAGATGCAAAACCGACAAAACAGAAACCGTACACGTACAATGATAACTACGCTGCGAAGATTAAAAAGGAGATAGATCGCTTGATAGAAGCAGGATTCATTTACGAAATTGAGCATACCGAATGGGTATCCCCCATTGTGGTTGTGCCCAAGAAGAATGGAAAATTGCGTGTGTGTATTAACCTTAAAAAAGTTAATGCCGCCACGATTAGAGACAATTATCCTCTTCCTATCACGGAACATCTATTGGAAAGAGTTGCGGGCAAGGAAGTTTACAGCTTCCTTGATGGTTTTTCAGGCTATAATCAAGTAGCCATTGCTCTAGAAGACCAACACAAGACGGCATTTGCCACTGAATGGGGCATATTTGCATTTTGTGTGATGCCATTTGGCTTAACAAATGCACCCGCCACTTTCCAGCGACTCATGTGTCATGTTTTTAAGGAATTCTTACGCAAGAGTTTGGAAGTTGATGTCGATGACTTATGTGCACATTCAAATGTAAGACAGACGCATATCCCAGAGTTAAGGCAAATATTTGACAAATGTCAAGAATATCAGGTTTGTTTGAACCCAGAGAAATGCGTTTTCATGGTCAGACAAGGCAAAATTCTAGGACACATTGTGTCAAAAAATGGAATCTCTACGGATGAAGAAAAGGTGAAGGTAATTGCAGATTTACCTAGGCCAACTAATGTGAAAGAGGTACAGGCATTTATGGGCCATTGCGGTTATTATAGGAGATTCATACACATGTATGCAATCATAGCCAAGCCTTTGTACTCTCTTTTAACCAATTTCGAATGGACAAATGAATGTGAAAATTCATTCAATGAACTTAAACGATGCTTGTGCTCAGCACCTATATTGACAACCCCAGATTGGAGTAAGTCATTCCATGTACATGTGGATGCATCCAATTATGCCATAGGATGTGTGTTAGCACAACCCACGAATGAAGGTAACATAGATCTCCCCATAGCTTACGCTAGTAGACAATTGAACGCAGCATAAAGAAATTACACCACGACGGAACGAGAAGGATTAGGGATGATCTACGCAGTAAAGAAGTTTAGGCACTACTTGTTGGCCAACAAATTCAAGTTCTTTACAGATCATCAAGCCCTATTGTATTTAGTCAACAAACCATGTAACACCGGACGACTGATACGTTGGTTTCTATTACTCATGGAGTATGATTTTGAAGTCGTAGTCAGGAAAGGAAAGACACATCTTAGAGCTGACCACCTTTCAAGATTAACCTCAGGAGAAGCTCCTCAAGGAGTAGCGGATGATCTACCAGATGCATACTTGTTTAACCTTGAGATAGCACCAGAATGGGCTAAGCCTATAGTCCCTATTCTGACATACGGACCCAAGAATCCTAGGATAAAGATCAAAGAAGGAGAGATTACCAAGTCTCAGAGATACCAAATAATGGCAGGAAGCATATATAAACAGGATAATCAAAAGATTCTTGCTTGTTGTGTAGATGAATCAGAACATGCGAATTGGTTGCAATTAGCACACATAGGTGCACTAAAGCAACATCATTCGAAACATCGAACATTATAGACTCTGCATAGACTAGGAGTATATTGGCCTTCGATGGAAGCAGATGTCTACAAGTTGTGTAAGGAATGCAACGTTTGTTGTGAAAGACCACCAGTAGAGCATGCTACATTGTATCATGTGTCTCTCACACCAGACTGGAGTGAACAATTAGTGACATACTTGAGGACGAAGACATTCCCTCAAGGAATGACCTTAGCTCGACAACGTAGTCTAGAGCAGGAAGCTCAAGATTATTCACTTATTGGCGATAACCTATACAAAAGAGGACGAGATGGATATCTAAGACAATGTGTTCATGAGAGCGATTATCTGAGCATACTAGAGACTGCACACCAAGGTGTTGCAGGAGGTCATTTTGGACCCGATAGGATAATCAAAGCCATCCTCTTTGCAGGATTATGGTGGCCCACTCTTCACATGGATGCTCATACCTATGTAAAGAGGTGTGATGTGTGCCAAAGAACTCAGTTTCCTACTCGCAGAGATGAAATGCCATTGAAACCCATGATGGGCGAACGTGCATTTTCTAAGTGGGGTATAGACTTTGTAGGACCCATTAACCCCCTTGCAAAAGGTACACATGCTGAATACATTATTGTTGCCACAGATTATCTTACGAAATGGGTAGAGGCAAAAGCCATGAAAAAGAATGATGCACACACAACTACAAAATTCTTATTTGAGAATGTCTTTACAAGATATGGATTGCCTATAGAGTTAGTGAGCGACCGAGGCACTCACTTTCTAAACCAAGTCATTGAATATTTGTTACAGGATTTTATGGTGATTCACAAGAAATCCGCACCATATCATCCTCAGGCCAATGGTCAGGCTGAAAGCACTAATAAGATCCTTTGTAACGTACTGACGAAACTCGTGAACAACAAACGTTCAGATTGGGACAAACAGTTACACCACGCTGTTTGGGCATATCGAGTGGCCTACAAGACCGTACTCAATGCAACTCCCTTTCAGATGGTTTTTGGTCAGAATGCAGTGCTTCCTTTGGACTTCTTGATACCGACCCTTAAGGTTGCACAAGAACATCAGTGGACCGGCCATGAATTATCAGCGAGGATAATGGACGTGGAGCGATTAGGAGAAACCAGGCTAAAGGCGGCAGCAGGAATATATGCAGCGAAGAAGCGACAGAAAGCATATTTTGATGCACATGTGAAAGATAAGGGCTTAAAAGAAGGAGATTTAGTTCTAGTATATACACTAAAGCAACACACACGTAAGTTAGAAAAGCGAGGTTATGGACCTATGATCATTAACAGACTCTCAACAAGTGGAGCAGTACAATTAGCCACTTTAGAAGGAGATATAATGCCTAATTATATTAGTGGCTGTAGAGTCAAGCTATATCAGGAACCTCTTACTAAGGATATGCTTAGACGACTCACGTTGGCAAAAAAGCGTAAGGAGGAAGAAAATAAAATACGAGCGGAAGCTCAGGTAGAAGCAATAGAACGCATTAAACGCATGAAGTTAAGAAGACAAGGACTAGGGAGAGAACATTATAACCATCTGGAAACTACACCCAGATATCCCATGGCTATGTGTGAGGTAAAGTCACGAACTCATCCTAGCATAGTGGACAGGAGACCATTCATTACAGTCACGCTAGAGCACGACAACCCTTGCCAAGAGCTCAGGGCTTTAATTGACTCAGGTGCTGCGACTAGTGCGATTAGATGGTCCCACTATAAGGATTCAGGAATAGAAATGCGGCCAATTGAGGCATACCTCATAGGGCTAGGAGGCATGGAAACCCCTTGCATGGGTGAGGTGGACCTTCCTATCCTCATTAAGGAAGTGACCATGCCAGCGAAGCTACTAGTGTGCCATGATGACGACCTGATAGAACCCCTAATCCTTGGCCAAGATTGGCTATACGATCACTCAGTGGACCTAAATCTTAGACAAGGCTCCTTACAGATTGGAACCTTAGAACAGAAGCGAGTGATACCGCTTGACTTCCCTAACGGCATTCCAACTGAGGTTTGTAACCCTAGACCCTATGAAACGCATGCGACGGAAGACCGGAAGATCTTGGGTCAGACCAGTCACGTTACGTCTACACCAACCCACTCGGGCTTGGCTAGGGACAATTGTCAATCAGAAGGACGACAGGAGATCTTCCCTGGGGCTTCCTGCAAACTAGAAGGGGCAGCTACCCAACCGCTAGGGCAGTTGAACACAATCAGCGGTCAGGTGGGTTGCATCAGCGACCAAATGAGCACAACACCCTGCGGTGCTCATCCTTCCAAACTTGCTGCGGACTGGCCTAGATTAAAGATAAATAACGAATCACTTCCTAATGGGCAGGTCACGCAAGTGTTGGATCTCCCTTCTTTTCCAAAGCAGAGCGTCCACTGGACCTCTCAAACCCAACCACGAAGGAGTCAACCACAACAGAGGAACCCAGACCGACGACACCACCAGATAAGGCAAAGGAAGAAGCAGTACCAACATCACAGAACAAGTAGCACGAAACAAATATGGGTGCCAAAAGGACAGCAACCACAGGCTATTGGCAACACTACAAACGAGAGCAGGACAAAGTTTCAACAGAAGCAGAGTCAGCATCCGAAGTCCCCTCGATCAATACTCGACAGATTTGGATCGCCAAGAAATACCTTATCCATAGACCCACACCCATGCAGATTTGGGTACCCAAACAATGTATTATAGCCCAACCCTCTAGCCATGTAATATATACCCCTCCGAAATCTTTTCATCCTTCAATACCACCAAACCCGATACCGCTTTTTGCCCCTCAGCAGAAACATACCACCCACTCCAAGACTCTTAGGAAATGGATACCGAAACGTATCCAAACGTCTTCTTGTACCCCATTATCTAACAATTTTCCCACCCCATTTAAACTCCACCCTTGTAATAATTCACCCTCAACCAAACCTTGTATAAATTCATACACCCAAACCCCACATCATGCATAATAAAAGCTCATCAAGAATTGTAGGCATAATCTGAACCATGTAGGTGTCTAGAGACCTGCATTAGCTCTACAAAGAATCATTGCATCAATCACTTCACGACACTTGGCTACACGGGTTACACATCGGTTATGGAAAGGGATTGCGGTCTCACCTTAATGGGATCATAATTAATTTCCATACTAATGTGTTAATCTTTTGTAGCAGATCTTTTCCATTAGCTCATCAGACATCATGCAAACCGAAGCAGGACCATCAGAAGCTGGCCCAAGCACACCAGTGGCCAATATTGGAGAATTACTCACGGAATCTTATCCTACGATGCAACCACCAGAGTTTCAAGGTTTTCCAGGACCCATGCCAATCGATGATCCTCCTAGAGGATATACAGAAGATTCATCGTAATTCTCACTGGTTTCAAGGCCTAGCAGGACCATTAGCAGACGCTGATTTCATATTTGAGGCCAATTTGGCATTTGATCTTTGCACATGGACCAAGTACCAGTTCTTTTCAAGAGAATTTGAAGGACTACAGAATACACAAGATCTAACGCACGTTTGGGCACGAGCGGGATTTACAGAATATTTTAGCGACCCTCTGCCTAAACCCGATTTTTACAGGTGCTTTTACCTAGTAACCACCTTGACAGCTTCAGAGAACAAGGATCTACCTGGAACATTCATGTTACCATCCTTGGTAAATGATCCTCCATTCAGAAGGTTTTATTTGTCTAAAGATTTAATTCGCGCAGCTCTGAAAATACATGGAACACACACTCCGACGGAGAGGGAACGGCTAATCCCAGAGCAGATGAAACGTGGTGACGTAACTAAGTGGGAGGATATTTCAGCCATAACCCCTGAGCTTTCCAAGCCATTACGGATATGCATGCAGCACTTTGCTTTCCCAGCTCAGGATCGTTTTACCAAGCCCCACAAGAGAATCTGGTTTGGATTGTACTTAGCATGTACTGGACCGCAAACAGTTGATCTAGCCAGCTAGATAATTGATCAGCTCTATTTGGCACAACATAGATGGGAACGAAAGAAGGTAATCAATGGATGTTGCGCCCTCACCAGGATCATATATATGTGCTTGGCGTATGACTTACCAATTGAGCGTGCCATGACCAGTGAGGAACTGAAAGCATTTAAAGGCACCACTAAGAAGGCTAGAAAGTCTAGCAAAGGCAGAGCCGGAAAGCGAATGAGAGGTACTATCCCGTGCCTACAAGTCCCAGAATCACCCTCGCCACAACCATCTCCAGAGCAGTCACCAACAGCAGCCACTCCCACGGTACCACCAATTCGTATACGGTTATCACGACTAGTTACGCCGGAGGGCACCACCAGTACTGTTGCACCTCAAACAGCCACAACCACAGAACCTATCACCACAGCAGCTGAACTTCCCACCACTATTGGTGCGGAAGCTTTCTCTTTTCCAATACCCCACTTAGAACCAGGACAAGCAGAGCCACTGGACCAAACTGTTGATTTTGAGATGCCCGATGCATTCTCCAATGAGTTCCAGTTTTCAGAAGGACAATTGTTTTCTCAAGAATTTGAAAGGCCTAGCTACCCTACCACACCCAGGGATCAGCCACAAGGACAGATCGTGTCCAGCTCTGATGACGAAAGAACAGCAATCGATGATGACGAAGGAGACAACGAAGCTAGCCAGGGAACACAGGAATCCTAAGAGCATGAACAGACAGATGGCCAAGGCCAACAAACAGACACACATGGTGATACAAGTACCCATGAAGATGAAACTTACGAAGCAGCAGCTTACACACTAGCTATCAAGAAGCTGTATAGAACTATGGAAAAAGTTTGGGCACGCAAAAAGCTGACAGAGGAAGAGAGTCAAACAATAATAGAACAAGAACTTATCACAGGCGGATTCGAAGACGCATACATCAAAGGATTCAGAGAGTTAGTCAAATCAGTAGGCTCCAACGAAGCCCTCAGGTACTTGCAACGAAAGCCACTACCACAGTTTGACCCCCGCAGGGTACGACTACTTTCAAAGCCCGGCGAATACATTCGTGTACCAACAGGAGCACAGTCTTCTGAACAAGCCAGGGAGGCACGCCTCATCCCCGAAAGTTCGTTGGCTGTAGAAACCATCTTTGTAGATTCCCCACCCCGTGCTACAGCTGTACAAACCTCAGTAGTCACTGAAGTACCGACCACCCCAACAGCTCCTCTCTCACCGCTCGTCCATCTAGCCCCCCCCTCTTCACCCTCAATCCCCCAAACCAACATCTTCATTCGCCGGTGGTGTTGCAGAAATTGTCTTTACGACCACTAACCCCACGATTCCCGCACCCATTAGCCCTAGTCTACCCCCTCCCACACCCACCTTTCTATCCAACCCATTCCTTCATCAATCTTTTCCATCTTTCCCCACAACTCCAAGACCCCTTTTCCCATTCCCACCGCCATTAACCTTCTCCCCCGTCTCACCTCCCCGACCCACTGTAACCCCTCTTTCCCCTTTCCACCAAGCTGCTCCAGCCAGCCCCCCTGTAATTTACCCCTCAACCTTTGTAAATCCCGTATTTACACCAACACGAGTACCCACGATCACACCCATATTCACGGTCACCGCACTAGATACGTCCACTGACATGGACATCTCACCACCCACTGCACCATCACTCACTTCACTCACGGCACCAACATTTTTAGGCACATCACAATTTTCGACAATCACTACATCATCCACCTTCCCACCCCCATTCCCCATTCCCGTTGCATCTACACCAACTGCATCTTCATTTAGCACCCCATTAATACTATCACCCACTATAGATAATGCATTCCGACAGATGTTCATGTGTATGACGCAAGTAAGAGATGAGTTCACATCTCTTGGTGATAATTATCAGCAGCTGCAGAGGACAACCAATGACTTACAGTCGCAGCTTAATTTATTGTCTATTGAGAATGCCTCTCTAAAGACCCGATACCAGGAATTACGCGAGGCTTATCACAAATTGGAACTAGAAAGCGAAGAAAAGACCAAGGAAGCAACTGCTGACCTGGATAACTTATTAAGAGCCCAGACAGTCCGCAATGCAACGCTAACACGAAACATGGGCTTACTACGAAGACACCTAGCAGCCGCCAAGGAAGAAAACCAGCACTTATAGGATCAAAACCAAGAAAACTTAGAAGCAGCGCTCGACCACCCAGACCAACCACTCAGTCCTAGCAGGTTCAAAGCCATTCCTTCAGACTCGATGAGGATGCTGCTAGACGATCATGTAAGATTGCTAGATGAATATGACCGCGTGAACGAGGAGTTACAGAAACTCAAAGAAGATCACAAATTACTCCAGTTACGAGAACCGGCACACCAAGACATACCAGCACTTGTGGACCCCTCTCCTGACCTCCTAGAGGAACTGAACTCATTACGGGCCCAGGTATCACACCTTGAATCAAGGATCGCAGTATATGAAGCACCACCAAGGCCAGATTCCCCACCTGAGCTTCCAGCTGAGGAAGAAACGGTCACCATTCCAGTGGAGGAAACGTTTGAAGAGGCATACGAGCCACAACCCATCCCAGGCGGATGCGTCACGGCCGAAGGTCAGATGACGTACGAACTTCCGACCCGCGCGTGGATGAAGACTATTGAGGAACTTGGAACAACGCACTCAGCTAGAGTAGAGGCACAATTACATGCCATGGCGATGATAGAAGAAAGAATATTACAGTCTCCTTTCTTTGCTCATTTGGCCCCGCGACGATACATATCTGGGCACGAGCTACAGTATAAACCGTATTTTATGTTAATGGATGAATACCAGTCAGCCATTGAGAAAGAGACAGGTAAGAAACCATCGCATGCGACTCAATTCGAGGAGGCCGATTTGCCACTAGATGCACAGCAAGGAAGGATCTATCAACCAGAGTGGCGAAAAGATTTACTACAGCAGTATCCAGAGATGATGAGTACATGGGTAAAGGCACCTTTGCATTTGAAGTACAATCCGTGTTGGGGACCAGTGCCACGACATCGCTCCTGGCCTGCCTTTGCTATTAAGGTACAAAACAATAAGCAGTGCCAAGACTGGTTGAATTACCCCTATTTTAAGCCACCCATTGAGTTACCAACTGTTGGCTACATGATGGCTACAATTCGCCATTGGCTCCCTAGATTAAAGCATATGGACGATATAGCGGCGCATATGACTGTCAAAATCTTTGACATGATGCAAATGATTTTTAAAGTCTTCCGACGCGTCAAGGCACCCCATGTCAACACCCCGGGCTTTGAGCATGGCAATTTTGACCTGGTATATGATATGAGTACAACACCATCGCTACGGGTGTGTTATGCCTGGCACTATAGAATAAAGTACCTACCGGCGTGCTACAAGCAGACGTTCGAAGAGATGTTCACAACCGGCTTCTGGGAATACCATTCAGAGGTATTCATAAGCAGGCCTACACATTTATTACAGTTATTTGCCTGTGAACGAATGGTCTATTCCACACACTATCAGCTCCCGCCACCGGAAGAACCGCAACCAATCGATTGGGAGAAACTCGAGGCAGATCTGGCCCGAGGCATTCGTATCTCCAAGCACACCCTCGCTCAAGACCTCCTACAGAACTATATCCGGCAGACCTCACAACAAGGTTCTGTCAGGGACGACAGAAGCGAGAGGGAGGGGGGTGTTGGAAGCAGCCAGAGGCACAGACGACGCGGAAGCATGTAACAACGGAGCAGGAAGCCAATCAAATCTTTTTTCAAAGAATCATGTTCTAAAAATACTTTTCAAAAACCTCCAACAGTGATTTTTATCACTATTGTAACATATGTAACATAGAAAACCCCATTTTGTAATCCATAGCTCCATTTTGTGCAAGCCGAGGAGTCCTCGAGCTTGAGGAGCTTAGGTAGAACAAGCGTATCAATTTTCGTTATTTTTAGACATCGTTTACCCTTCCAAATAGCATCTAGGACCTAATTTTTAACTATGCCGGTCACTAGATGTGAAACCGGTCAAAATAGTCTAGAAACTATAAAAAGAGCTAGAGAGCTCATTTTTGAGGTTGGTTAGTGTTGGTTAGTGTGAGCTTAGAGCTATTTTTGAGCTTGTAAGAGTGTTCTTGAGTAATAGAGTTGATTTCCCACCTTCCATTGTGTCTTGCTTGTCTCTTCGTAGTGTGTGTGTATGTGTGTGTGCATTTCTATGCTTCTCACCTTCACTCTCACTTCATCTCACATTCACGATCTTCATATCACTCCTATCTCTTCCACGGATTGACATTAAGGATGTGGAGCTTCTTAACGTGGTTCTCACCATTGTCCTAGAGCAACAGCACTCTCAAGGAGTTCTGGTAGTCCCTTTGTCCTTATACTCCTAATTTTACTAATGCTGCCACTTCCTCGACATAACTTGAACTAGAAGTCTCATTGCTCCTTGTATCCTCTTTCTTGGTAGGATCTTGTGTGATTTTAAGATCCTCAACTAAGTTGTCTTCCAAATCAATGCATTCTTGAAGACACTCACTTAGAGTTTGCAACCGTTTTACGTATGCTAACATTCTCAATGTTCCATTGGTAAGAGCTTCTAAAAATAGGGATATGATTTTTTGTTGAGAAGGTCTTTCTGTCACATGGCATTGTTACGTATTGATTTAGTCCTCGTGTTGCATTTTTTAATGTCTCATTAGGAGCTTGTTTGAAATTATGTAGTAAGGATGACGAATTGTGCTTGATCCCCTTCTTAGTGAATTCCCAAACAAATTCTTGGAAGAATTGTTTGATATGGCCAAAACAATTTGGATCCAGGGATTGAAACGAAGTTAAGGCTATTCTCGTGAGGGTTAGCCCAAAGGATTCATATGCACGAAAAAGTCATCCACTTGCTCCGCTCGCAACACCTGTTTGTATTTGACAATGTGGTCATAAGGCTCTCTTGTGCCATCATAACGACTTCGCATACATTTGGCCAGTTGGATTGGTCTCAGTCTTCTGTCGGGCTCTAGGGATCGAATTATGATGGGGACACCTTGGGGCGGTTCTGTTCTAAAGGTAGGTCTATTCATAGTTCGCATTCCCTGGCTAGTGTGGCCGTGGGGATTAATTCTTGGCATGGTGAATTGCTTCTGTGGTCTGTTCGGCATACTACATTGGCTCGTTTGTCCTCACATCATATTTTTTATTCTTTGCTGGATCTGGAACGGGTTTTGTGAGGTAGTTTCCTGATCTCGAGGAGGGAATATAGGCATACCCATGTAATTTAATCTAGACCCCTCCACTTCATCTACAGGCCAATATCTCCTTTGATTTTGGTCTAGGAATGTAGCTCTAGATGGATTTTCTGGATCCCTTAACTCGTATATAGTTATTTGGCTGATGTTTTCTCCTTGTGTGAGTGAATCAGTTTGTAGGAGTAGGTCTGATCCATGTACTAAGTATACATCCATAAAATAGTCATCTTGGGGTATCTTATCCGCTTGCAATACTTGAGTCATTACTGACTTTCCCCTAGGGGTAGTCGCTGTATCTCCACTGTTGGTTCTCCTAAAGTTCCTTGTTCTCTACCTCTCCTCTTTCATTAATCTGATTAGGGTTTTCGGTTACTACATATATCTGGCCCATCTTCTCCATGTAAACTCCACCATCATATTTGACAGCTAGTCTTGGAACTATTTCAGATTCCGTAATGTTTATCATTCTTGCTACTGACCTGTGTAGACCATCAAGGTAGATGGGTATTCCTTGCAAGTTAGTAGATATGTATTGAAGAGACATCCGATATTACCCTTCCACTCTAGACATAAAACCTTCCCTAGGTACTGAACTATGCACGTCTTCAAAAGCCAAGAGTCTCTCCGAGTTAAATGATATTTCTGACTCACTCATCTGTGAACTCAACACGCGGTGCTAACCACTGAGTTGTGAGTCCCTGACTTGGTTGTGTGGTTGACACTAGCCTTAGATGATTTGGTACTTTATCTATCTCTTCCTAAGTATCAACTTGAGCTTAGGTTCATAAGCCTTGTCTACAAGTCCAAAATTGTCCTTTAAATTGCTCAAAATCTTGTGCAACCCCTTGCTTCCATGAGCTTTCCAAAGAACCGAAAATCACTCCGAATGGATTTCGTATGAGAAAGTTATGCCAGTTCAGGGTTCAGGGGGTTAAGAGAGGGAAAAAATCTCTCAAGGAGTGCCTCAGGACAGGCGATATGATACAATTTTCCATGATACATGATACCACTATGGACGATACCACATTCGACGATACGATACTACTATCCAGACGATATGATACTAAAAGTGGTCACGATATTGTACCAAGTGTACTCACGATAGGATACCAAGTCTACTCAGGATACGATACCAAAAACTTACACGATACGATACGTGAACTCTGACGATATGATACTGGTTCTATGAACGATACGATACCAAAGGATCACACAATACGATATCACTTTTTTGCACGATAGGATACTAGAATAGGCACGATATGATACCAACTTGGCACGCGATACGATACTACTCGATCGACGGTATGATACCATGAACAACACGATACGATACCACAGGGGTGACCGCGATCGCGATACCAGCACTTGACGATACGATACTAGAATGGTTTCCCAATACCTCAAGTGGGCGTGCATGATACGATACCTTGACAAGTATCGCGATACTCGGGAATTCTAGTATCGTGATACCAAAAATCAAGTGGACACGATACTTGGAGATTTTTAAGCCCAAATTCAAAAATTTTTGCAAATATTTGTACCTCGGGTTCTCCTTATCACTCTTATGTGCCTGTATCTGCGATGTCACCCTCCAAACTCATGATACCACTGTCAAGATACCAGACGTAGGTCTTGTCACTCCACGATACTGCCACTCAGATTTTTGATGTTCTAAGTGGACTTCAAGGTGATTTCTTTAGCGCTTCAGCTCTCAACACCCTCTGTGCTTCTTCCTCACAGTCACAAGTGAAAAACGAGGTGAATGTACACTCCAAAATGAGAAAAAATCAGAGAAGGTGAAGATGGGAGAAGATGGTGATTATGATGAAGATGAAGAAGAAGAAAAACTCAGAAATTGAACTGAAAATGATGATATTTTTCTTTTACCTTCCAACATCGCTACTCTACATCTTACCATCACACGCTCCTCCTCCAAGCTCTCTCCCCGGCAACGACGCCAAATTTGGTGTCACTCTAGCATAATGGTAAGTACCAACGTGAGGAGCTTCACCTCATAATTGTCAATCTGAGGAGATGTGAGGACCGGTATGAAGACCAAGAGCAAATGAAGTGCACAAAGTGTGTGAGTGAAAGCACACAAGCATGCACACACATACACACACACGCGCACAAGGTAAGAGCAAAGAGTGGAACAATGGAAGAACTTGGATTACCAAATAACTCTCTTACAAAGCTGAAATCTAAAACAAGCTAACCCCCAAAATGAGCTTTCCAGCCCTTTTTATAGTTTTTTGAGGGATTTGGGCCCTGTCCAGACCTAGTGTCTTGCCTAGTCAAAAATTAGGTTCCAAGGCTTATTTGGGGACTCAAACGGAATCTAAAAATTATGAAAATTGGTAGGATGATACTTCTAATACTCCTCAAGCTTGAGGACTCCTCCGCTTGAACAAAATGGAGTTGTAAAAATGGAAAATGGTATTTACGATTGTTTTTAGTGACAAAAGTCACTATTTTTATAGGGATTTCTTCTGAAAATTTGACATGTGCTTCTTGAAGCTCCCTACATGCTCCTTCTTCTTGTGTGTCCAATTCATTGATGCGCTTCCATGCTTGTGTGTGACCTTGACTGTCAACACTGTTCACCAAGGGAAGTCTATGTTCTTGACTCCATAGATGACGGAGAACCTCTTTCAATTCAACATCATGCTCAAAAGTTCTTGTGGGAAATACAAGAAGACAAATGGGCCAAGGAGAAGGAGGTTCCCCCTCCTATTCTTCAGATTGATGACCTTCATGATCAATTTCCACAAGAAATTCCATCTATATATGGACAACAGGTAGAAAAACAAGAGGAAGAAAGTTTAGGATTTGAATCCAATTCTTTACACGAGTTGCCACAGTTCACAAGCCCATGGGAATGTGAATCTCTCCAGGTCATAACTCCCACAATATTGATTAGAAACAAAGACTCGGTGGTTCCAAGAAACACTGAAGTCATAAAGAACACTAAGGTTCACTGTCATCTCACTTTAGAAGAGCTGCTCAAAGCAAAACCTGAGTTATGGAAACATGTGGCACATCAGGTTCGAGAACTTGATTCCAAAATGCCAAAAGCAAGCTCTAAAGAGAAATTACCGGAGATGCATCTAGACAAAATAGGGGACATGATCGAAGGTGAGGAAGGTAATACTTATCTTCTGATCACCTACCAAGGTTACACAACCAAAGCGATCATAGATTTAGGTGTTGGTGTTGCTATTGGGACCACCTCCTTGTGGAAGCAATGGGGTAAACCCGCATTAAGACCAACTAGAATGAAGCTTCAGATGGCTGACGGCCATGTGGAAAGAACTATAGGATTGCTAGAAGGGATAACTCTAACCACTTGTGGTGTAGAGTTTGAGCATACCTTTGCTATATGTGACTTTGGTAAAACTAATACCTACAAAATGATCCTAGGAAGACCCTTCCCATTACAACTACAAGTTGTACAAGAGTGGGGAACCAACTCCTTATACTTGCAGTGCTTAGGGGTCACAACAAAGGTCAATTTGAAGGATTACACCTTCAGAGATGTACCACCCCTATAGTGGAATTCTATCCACAAGGAGCAAGAAGATTCAATCTCTATGCATTCTAAAAGTTCATCTGATACATCCTTGATGCATGAAGATACTCATTTGTGGATGTGTAAGGTTGCAAAGGAAGAGGAAAAACACTTAAAGGCAAGAGAAAAAGGAATTTCTCAAGGAGATAGACCAGTTAAAGACCCAACCTATATGTCGATGATCTTTCTAGATGAGGAATTTGAGCCTCATAGTTGGGCAGAAATCTTGGCCACCATGGACATTGCTATCAATGAAGAATAATGGACACCCCATTGTGATGAGGAGGGATATGATATTTCAGTGTTAATGTGTCAACCCTTGCTAGAAGAATGTGACCCTAGTGATGTCATAGAAAAAGGAGAAAATGACGATGATTTAGAGTCCATTATAATGGATAGTTGCTTTGACTCAGAGAAGCACTATCTAGAAGATATATGAGTATTTACCCAAAAGGAAGAAGAACCCCTCACAAGCATAAAAACTGTAAATTCAAAGGATGGAAGTGAAGGTGGAGAAAGTAAAAAGAAGAGAGAACCTATGAAACAAGAAGAGGAAAAATCATTGTTTGAGGTGCTAGAAAATTTCAAGAAATATGAAGTTGAAGATCGAAAAATTTTGGTATGAATGCCTAAGAGATAGGCCACCATAGGAGAAGCATATGATAACAAAGAAAAGACCAAAAAAATCATAGTCACCATTGAAGAGAACGAAGAGAGATGTACGTACATAGGAGATGAACTAAGTAAAGAAGAGGAAGCAGAGTTGGTAGCCTTATTAAGGGAATATAGGGATGTGTTTGCATGACACTATAGAGACTTGAAGGGAGTCGATCTGAAAATTTGCTCTCATACGATCCCCATGACTGCTGATGCCAAGCCCACCAAACAAAAGCCCTACACATATAATGACACTTATGCAGCTAAAATCAAAGAGGAGATTGACAGGTTGATTGAAGCTGGAGTTATATATGAGACTGAGTATACTGAATGGGTGTCACCCATTGTAGTGGTGCCCATGAAGAATGGGAAGTTGTGTATCTGTATTAACCTTAAAAAGGTTAATGTTGCTATGATCAGAGATAGTTATCCACTTCCAATCACTAATCATTTATTGGAGCATGTTGCAAGCAAGGAAGTTTATAGCTTCCTTGATGGATTTTCAGGTTACAACCAAGTAGCCATTGCCTCAGAAGATCAACATAAAATGGCCTTTGCCACAAAGTGAGGAGTCTTTGCATTTTGTGTGATGCCATTTGGGCTCACCAATGCACCTGCAACATTCCAAAGGCTCATGTGCCATGTCTTCAAGGAGTTCTTGCGAAGAGCTTAGAAGTATATGTGGATAATTTATGTGCTCATTCCCAACAAAGAAGATACCACATCCCCGAGCTCAGACAGATCTTCAACAAGTGTAGAGAATATCGAGTGTGTTTGAACCCAGAAAAGTGTGTGTTCCTGGTATGACAAGGTAAAATCTTAGGTCATATTGTTTCTAAGAACGGAATATCAACAGATGAGGACAAAGTAAAAGCCATAGCGTAGTTGCCGAGGCCAAGGAATGTTAAAGAGGTACAAGCCTTTATGGGCCATTGTGGATATTACCATAGGTTTATTCACATGTATGCAATCATAGATAAACCTCTTTATGCCTTGTTGACAAATTTTGAGTGGAATGACGAATGCGAAAATTCCTTCAATGAGCTGAAGAGACGTTTGTGCACAACACCAATACTGACCTCTCCTGATTGGAATAAGCCATTCGATGTACACGTGGATGCATCCAATTATGCAATAGGATGTGTGCTAGCACAACCAACTGGTGAAGGGAATTTAGATTTTCTTATAGCCTATGCTAATAGGCAATTGAATGCTGCTGAACAAAACTACACCACAACCAAAAGAGAAGGTTTAGGCATGGTATATGTTGTGAAGAAGTTTATACACTATCTATTGGCCAACAAGTTCAAGTTTTTCACTGATCATCAAGCTTTACTATACTTGGTCAATAAACCTTGCAATACTGGACGCTTAGTAAGATGGTTCTTCTTACTAATGGAATATGACTTTGAAGTGGTTGTTAGGAAAGGTAAGACCCACCTCAGAGCGGATCACCCTTCTTGCATCACTTCAGGCGAGTCACTGCAAGGAATGTCTAACGAATTGCCCAACGCTTATGTGTTCAATCTAGAAGTTGTTCCTAAATGGGCAAAGAAGTTGGTACCATTCCTAACCTTCAGACCTGCAAATAAGAATGTAAAAACAAACAAAGATGAAACTGTAAAATCACAAAAATATTAAATATTGGCAAGAAGCATGTACAAACAAGATACAGAAGGTGTATTAGCTTGTTGTGTCGAGGACGATGAACATAGTAGTTGGTTGCAACAAGCCCATGAAGGATTTCTAGGGAATCACTATTCTCAACAACGAACATTGCAAAATCTAAAACGTTTAGGAGTGTATTGGCCTAGTATGGACCAAGAAATTCATGAGTGGATCAAGAATTTTCTAGTGTGCCAGAAGAGACCCCTTGTGGAGCATATGACTCTTTATCACGTATCATTAATTCCAGATTGGAGTGCTCCATTGGTAGAATTCATGAGATCAGGAACATTACCCAATGGGACTAGTCTAGCAAGTAAACAAAGCATGGAGCAAGAAGATCAAGACTATGCCCTCATAGGCGATAACCTATATCAAAGAGGCAAAGATGGTTACTTGAGATTGTGCATTCATGAATCTTACTATTTGAAGATCATAGAAACTGCCCATAGTGGTGCTGCAGGTGGACACTTTGGTCCTGGTAGAGTAATCAAGACCATTCTATTCTCAGGAATTTGGTGACCCACTCTTCATATGGATGCACATACCTATGTGAAGAAATGTGATACATGCCAACATGCACAATATCCAATAAGAAAAGATGAGATGCCTCTGAGGCCCATGATGGGAGGACGCGCATTCTCAAAGTGGGGCATAGACTTTGTAGGTCCTATTAACCCCCAGCTAGAAACTCCCATGCCGAATACATTATTGTAGCCACAGACTACCTCACAAAGTGGGTGGAAGTAAAAGGTACGACCAAGAATGATGCTCAAACAATGGCCAGGTTCTTATTTGAGAACATTTTCATGAGACATGGACTACCAATAGATTTAGTGTTGATCAAGGTACGGACTTCTTGAATGAAGTCATTGAAAATCTTCTCCAAGAATTCTTGGTGATACATAGGAAGTATGCCCCTTATCATCGACGAGCTAATGGACAAGTTGAGAGCAGAAACAAGATCCTATGTAATTTATTGACAAAATTGGTAAATAATAAGCGCTCTGATTGGGACAAACAACTTCATCATGCTGTTTGGGCTTATCGAGTTGCCTACAAAACGGTCCTCAATGCCACCCCATTTCAGATTTTCTTCGGACAAAATGCTATGCTACCTTTGGACTTCCTAATCCCAAATTTAAAAGTAGCACAAGAGCATGAGTGGAATGGACACGAGTTATCCTCTAGGATCTTTGATCTAGAACGCTTAGGTGAGACAAGGCTACGAGCGGCTGCCGACATCTATGCTGCAAAGATAAGGCAAAAGGCATACTTCAATGCAAATATCAAAGATAAAGGATTAAAAGAGGGATACCTAGTGTTGGTTTATACACTAAAGCAACATGCCCGTAAATTGGAAGAAAGAGGATATGGACAATTCAATTGGCCACACTAGAAGGTGATTTCCTACCAAACTATATCAGTGGATGTCGAGTCAAGCTATATCAAGAACCTCTTACAGAGGATATGCTAATGAGACTCAACACTGCTAAGAAGTGAAAAGAAGAAGAGTTAAGGGTTAGAGAAGAAGCACAGGCAGAGGCTAGAGAATGCATTAGGAGAAATAAGTTAAGATGCCTAGGCCTAGATATCAATCTTGAGGCCCCAAGATACCACATGGCCATGTGTTAAACATCAAATGCAATTGCTTCTCCAATAATTGATCGACATCCCTTTGTGACCATAGTAGTAGGACAAGGGAAGAATGCAAGGACTGTGAGAGCATTGATTGACTCAGGTGCAGCAACTAGTGCAGTTAGACTTTCATACTCCCAAGATCTACAATTGAACATCAATTCCATTGAAGCCTATCTCATAGGATTGGGAGGTGTGGAAACCCCTTGTTTGGGTGAGGTAGAGCTTCCCATATATCTTCAAGATGTTCCAATGAGAGTCAAAATTCTAGTGTGTGAAGATGAGGACCTTACGAAACCACTTGTCCTGGGTCAAGGCTAGATCTATGACCATGCAGTCAACTTAAACCTTAAAAGACAACTTCTTCAAGTTTGGGTACATGAACAATGCATCACATTAGAATTAGAGAATTTCATGATCACAAAGCCAAGGAACACGCATTCTCTTAGTTCCTCTAGGCCTAATCTGAGCAGAGAAGATGTTGTATGTGTCAAGAAAGATGTGATCCAGACAGACTGAATCATGAAAGAATGGTCTCAAAGGAGAGAGAACCCCTCTTCTTTTTCAAAGACTATGACAGCCACAACAATTCAACCAAAGAGGCATGTGAAGCAGTACACACACACGACTGCATCAAATACACAAACCAAGTGCAAGGAGAAAGAAGCTTAGGGCAAGAAGCAGATTTGGGTAAAGGAGAGCAACCACCAGCTCTACCACAACCCTTCCCATCGAAGCAATCTAACCATGCTGAAAGAAGCACCAAGAAACGAGGGCAAGCTTAATCCCCAGGTCTCCGACAAATTTGGGTACCAAAGCAATCGATAAAAGCTGACCATAATAACGTACAAATTCAGGTGCCTAAGAAATTAGTTGCAACTCAACAAGGACAATTGCATATGTGGGTACCCAAGGCACTCTTACAGTCACAAACACCACTAATCTCCCTCACAAGCAAGGTCTCAACAAAGAAGCCAAGGAGTGAAAAGGGTAAGAACCGAGCACTATGAAGAGAGATGGTGGATGCAATCCAAAGATGAGTAGGTGCTGCTACAACCAGCTTCACACCAGCCAACTAAGACTTTAGAGTTGATTAGTAGAACCTTTGAGCTTCCTAAATTCACAAAAATATCCTCCAAGTACTTTGGAACATGTATCCGAACATGTATCCCAAAAGTTTAAGTCAAGATAGACAAGTTGCGAAATGACTAGCTCCCAAAACTTGCTATTTTTGGACATACACCTACTGAAAAAAATGAACAGTGCTCTCAACCTGGTAAGATTTTGAAACATTCATTTTGGGCACAGCAAATAGACTTAGCAAGCTTCCCAATCCAAGTTAAAACACTTCAAATGATGGACTAAGCACTGAGAACAAAATTTTACAAAGTTTGGAACATGCCCGCCATTCTCGGGGCTCTGTAGAGATAGACCAGTGAGCAGTAAATTGCGGATATCTTCAAAACTATTAATACAATGACAATGAACATGTATAGGTAGAAATTAGACAGTAAGTTCTATCCAACGCATGTTAAAACATTGAAAAAGAATGAGTATAACTCGAGATATGACCTTCTGAAGGTACTGCTCTGAGTGAGTATAGCAGAGAACAAAAACAGAGAAGTAGATAATGACAAATGTATAGATTCACATATGATTACAACCACATTGGCATGAATCTTTGCACAATGGGAGTAGAATGATAGAGATATGGAGTAAGCTCTTCAATCTCTACAAAATGACATGAAGTGGTCACGTACAAGGCTTGCTAATCGCCTCTTCTTTCTTGCTCTTTTTATAGCTATTCTTGGAGGGAGTTTTGAATTCGAATTCGAATGGCTCCACCTAAAAGTGATCCCAAAAGTTAAGAGATATTCCCTCAGCTCAAAAATTTATGGTTTTAGGTAGTTAGGGCCACGAGTTTGCTTTTTACATCATGGATGAGGTAAGCCATCCTTTTCCTTTTTTCTTTTTTCATTTACAAGAGATAAAATGAACTCTTTTAGAAGAGGTGTTCACGTGACTACTCATGTGGCTTACAAATGAGGTTAATATCAAGCATGTAGGCTTGGAAAAAATGCACCAACAGCTCCCCCTCAAGCCTAACATGCTTGGCCTCCAAATAAGTCTTCAATTGTCCTTAATTTCCTGCAAGCCAATCATCAACTTGAATCTACTTAACTTTGTACCATCAAGCGCTTTCGTCAACATGTCTGCACATTGTATATCTGTAGAGACATAGGATAGTTGAATATCCTTGCTCATTAGCTTCTCGCTTACATAATGGTAGTGGACTTCAATATGCTTGGTTCTAGGATGGTATACCGGATTAGCTGCAAGATGTAGTGAGCTTGTGTTGTCACCAAAAATATGAGGTGTTGAAGAATGAAGTCCAAGATCTCTGTACAAAGACTTTAACCACATGATTTCTTGAGTTGCATTAGCCAAACCTCTATATTCGGCTTTGGTAGAAGATAATGTCATGGTTGGTTGCTTCTTTGATGACCAAGAAATGATTTTTGAACCTGCAAACGATATATACCCGGATGTGCTTCTTCTATCATCTCTAGATCCGGCCCAATCTGCATCTGAGTAGACCTTTAGCTCAATATCTGAAGTAAATGAATAAAAAAAACCTTCATTCATGGTCCCCTTTAGGTACTTGAGGATTCTCTTGGCCGCTTCCATATGTGGTCTTCTCGGCTTATGCATAAACTGACTCAATATGCTAACACTATATCCACCCTTGCGAGTGTTGCATAGTTCAAACTTCCAACCAAGCTTTGATAGCTTGTGATGTCTTCAATTGGCTCTCCTTCATAAGCACTAAGCTTATGATTTTGCTCCATAGGTGTACCTGCACACTTGGTATTTTCCATCTTGAACTTGACGAGCACGTCATGGACATACTTCCTTTGTGTGATGTATATACCTGAATCTGTGTAGATCAACTCCAATCCAAGAAAATAAGTGAGTGGTCTGAGGTTACTTCTTTTGAACTCCTCCTTCATTTGACTCTTTATCTGTTTGATTCCTTCAAGATCATTGTCTGTGATAATAATATCATCAACATACACACATAAATAGATCACTTTAGATCCATTCCTCTTTATGAACAAAGAGGTATCCGCCTTGCTAGCTTTGAATCCTTGGTCCTGCAAATAAGTCACCAATCTGAAACTCCAAGCTCTTGGAGCTTGCTTCAATCCATACAAAGCTTTCTTTAGTTTGCATACATAGTTAGGATGATGTGCATCCTCATATCCAGGAGGTTGTGCAATATACACTTCCTCAGAAATCCATCCATTCAAGAAAACATTCTTTACATCAAGTTGATAGAGATTCCAATTTCTAGATGCAGCAAGACTAATGAGAACCCTAATTGTAGGCATTTTTGCAACAGGAGAGAAAGTCTCCTCATAATCAATACCATGGGTTTGAGCAAACCCTTTAGCAACTAACCTTGCTTTGTGTCTATTTATACTTCCATCTGGATTCCTCTTGATTTTGTATATCCTTCAAGATCCGATTATCTTCATAGATGGCTTGTTAGGTACAAGCTCTCAAGTGTCATTCTCCTTCAAGGCGTCTATTTCTTCATCCATTGCATCTCTCCAAGCTTTCTTGCTTTGTGCTTCTTCAAATGTGGTAGGCTCTTCATTGGTTGAATCTTTTGCAATGTAGATTCAGTGCTTGGTGACCAAAGAAGTATCATAACCAAAGCTCTCTGGTTTATTCTTCTCCCTTGAAGACCTTCTAAGTGGTTGATGTGAGCTCTCAGGTCCATATGTAGCATCCTGCATCTTTGCTTTGCCTTTGTTCTTCCATAGCTTTAGTCTTTCCAAGTCTTCTAGGTCAATCTCCGAATCACTTTCTTCAAGCTGCTTTGGTTCCTTTGGTTGAAGTGATGGAAATTCTTCATCCAAGTCATACGGCAGCTTCACTTTCCTGTCATCATCAAACCATGATTTGTTTTCATCAAAAATTACATCTCTACTCATAGAAAATCCTTTATTGGTTTGATTGTACAATCTATATCCTTTTTGGTTTTGATCATAACCAATGAATACACACTTCTCTGCCTTGGGATCCAATTTCCCTCTTACTTGAGAAGGAATGTGAGCATAGGCTAAGCATCCATAAGAGTTTTCAATGCTATAGACTAGGTCTTCTTCCATTCCACACTTCATATGGAGTGGTTCCATCTAGTAACTTAGATGGAAGTCTATTTATGAGATATGTGGCTGTAGACACAACCTCTGCCCATAGGTAGTTTGGCAATCCCTTTTCGTTTAGCATGGACCTTGCAGCTTCGACAATAGCTCTGTTCCTCCTCTCTGCTACACCATTGAGTTTGGGTGTATACCTTGTAGTGACTTCCCTTTTAATGCCTCTTTCATGCAAGAAGGCATCAAATTGAGAAGAGAAGTATTCTCCTCCACCATCTGATCCGAGTCTTTTCAAAGTCCTACCTGTTTGGTTTTCAACAAGAGCAATATACTTCTTAAAGCAATTAAACACTTCATCCTTGTGCTTCATGAAAAATAGAATGGTCCACCTGCTACAATCATCTATGAAAGACACATAATATCTTAAGCCTGATATAGATGGATCCTTACTTGGACCCCACACATCCGTGTGCACTAGATCCAAAGGATTTTGATGCATATATCCTTTCTTATTGAAAGGTTGTCTATGAGCCTTGCCGAGCTGACAAGCTTCACACTTATAAATCATGCCTTGCCTTGTGATATTAGGCAAACCAAGTACACTTTGGTCTCTGCAAATTTGTTTGCATGTCCTCTCACCAATGTGAGCAAGCCTTTTGTGCCATATCTCCAACTTTGTTAGAGTTTGAGATCCATAGCTAAACAAAGCTATGTTCTTTGTATCTTTCACTTCAAAATTAAAGAGCCGCCCTGCCTTTTTTCCTTTGGCAATCCTTCGAAAGCCTTGCCTTGGGTCTTCAACATATGCTCCAAATCGGTTGAATCTAACCTGCAATCCTTTTTCAACAATCTGTCCAACACTTATTAAATTTTTGGTAATTGTAGGGACATACAAGACTTTGATTAAGAGGTTCATATTCCCATCTGATGTCTTCACATTACCTATCTTCTCCACTGAGTGCCTTGTGTCTTCTCCTGTCTGCACTTCATGCTTATTATGAGGATCTTCCAAATCAGAAAGTAAAGCCACATTTCCTGCTACATGGTTTGAGCATCCTAAATCAATGTAAAATATGTGATCATCATCCTTACCCTTCTTCACTGATAGATTCATAATCAATAATGAATCTTCTTGACTTTGGTCCTCTGCATAGTTATTGTAGTCTTTTCTTCCTCTATGGCCACTTTGATAGTTGTTGTTGTTGTAATTGTTGTTGTAGTAGTTGTTGTTGTTGTAGCCTCCATTGTATCTGCCTCTATTTGATCCATAGCCACCTCTATGGAATCCTCTTCCTCTTGCGTTCCTTGGATTCCTGAAACATTCTTCAGTAGTATGGTTAGATAAGCTACATATGTTGCAAGGTTGAGATGATTGGAATCTCCCCCTGCCTTGCTTTCAACTTCTGCCTCTTCCTCTAGCTCTTCCTCTACCTGCAAAGTTTGCTTGGAAAGAGCTACCTTCATCTTCATTCTTCCTATTCTTTGACTTGTCCTTGACCTTAGCTTTATCAGTATATAAGGCAGAAGTTTGATTACCTCTTGAGGACTCACCACCTTTGCTAATCTTTGCTTCATGAGTGAAGAGTTGGCCCATGAGTGTGTTGAGATCGGGTACATGCATATCCATGTATAAATCCATGGCTATTGTGAATGACTCCCACTTGTCGTCTGCTTTGATTCCATTTATGATTTCTCTAATGATTTTCTCCTCTTCAATTACCTCTCCAATGCTTCCAAGTTGGTCGGAAATCTCCTTCATGTTTGTGACATAATCAGTCACATTTTGCTTCGGGCTTTTCTTCATTGTTGTGAACTCCATCCACAATTGGTTCTTCCTTGCTCGAGTGTTGGGAGAGAAGAACGAAGCAAGTGCATTCCAGGTTTCTCTTGATGTCTTGCATCCCTTGACATGAGGTAAAAGAAAATCAGAGATTGAGTTTACAATATAGGACCTTGCAAGTGCATCCTTTGAACACCAATTCAAAAGTCCTTCCACTTCTTCATATGATGGTTGCCCTTTGTTCCTCATGTTTGGCATTGCTTCATCTCCGGATATGAATCCATATAGATTCCTCCCTTGAAGGTAAGCCTCCATCCTTAGAGACCATGCCGGGTAGTTGTTTCGATCCAATTTTTCAATTGTTGATGGAAATCCATCTCCCATGTTGCTTGACTATGCTCTGATACCACTGTGAAGAGAGATGGTGGATGCAATCCAAAGATGAGTAGGTGCTGCTACAACCAGCTCCACACCAGCCAGTTGAGACTTCAGAGTTGATTAGTAGACCCTTTGAGATTCCTAAATCCACCAAAATATCATCCAAGTACTTCGGAACATGTATCCCAAAAGTTTAAGTCAAGATAGACAAGTTGCGAAATGACTAGCTCCCAAAACTTGCTATTTTTTGACATACACCTACTGGAAAAAATGACCAGTGCTCTCAACCTGGTAGGAATTTGAAAAATTCCTTTTGGGCATAGCAAATAGACTTAGCAAGCTTCCCCATCCAAGTTAAAACACTTCAAATGATGGACTGAGCACTGAGAACAAAATTTTACAAAGTCTGGAACATGCCCGCCATTCTCGGGGCTCTCCAGAGATAGACTAGTGAGCCGTAAATTGTAGATATCTTCAAACCTATTACTACAATGACCATGAACATTTATATGTAGAAAGTAGACAGTGAGATATGACCTTCTGAAGGTACTGCTCTGAGTGAGTATAGCAGAGAACAAAAACAGAGAAGTAGATAATGACAAATGTATAGATTCACATATGATTACAACCACATTGGCAATGAATCTTTGCACAATGGGAGTAGAATGATAGAGCTATGGAGTAAGCTCTTCAATCTCTACAAAATGACATGAAGTGGTCACGTACAAGGCTTGCTAATCGCCTCTTCTTTCTTGCTCTTTTTATAGCTATTCTTGGAGGGAGTTTTGAATTCGAATTCGAATGGCTCCACCTAAAAGTGATCCCCAAAGTTAGGAGATATTCCCTCAGCTCAAAAATTCGTGGTTTTAGGTAGTTAGAGCCACGAGTTTGCTTTTACATCATGGACAAGGTAAGCCATCCTTTTCCTTTTCTCTTTTTTCAATTACAAGAGATAAAATGAACTCTTTTACAAGAGGTGTTCACATGACCACTCATGTGACTTACAAATGAGGGTAATATCAAGCATGTCAAGCATGTAAGTTTGGGCAAAATGCACCAACAAGCACAGATACCAAAAGAAGGTAAACTCACCTCTATGGAAAAAATGAAAGGACAATCATCAAGGATATGGGTTTGGAAGCCAAAAGTACTAGCAACATTCACAGAATCAAAGAACTAATCACTCCAGATACAAAATTTAAGCAAACACTCAAAGACAAAGATGTCAAGAGTGACCTGTACAGAGTCACACAGAGTTCTAAGATGAATCCCTATCAAGAGGAAAGAACAATTGTCATTCGAAGATCCAATGGATACCTCCAATAAAGGCTACATCCGCATATGCAAGAAATATTGAAAGCCTCGATGTGCAACAACCATGTGCCTTTGGCATAAACTTGTCTTTTGCACCATTCAAGTCATGCAATTTCAAAGTATGCATCAATATAGGGCCACATTACATGGCCATGCATAGACATGATTGAGAATCCCAGGCACATAAGATACACTTGACATATGTAAAATATTTTATTGATACTAACATCTTTCTTCTTGTTTTGTGACATTGTTCCAAAAAGAAAAGAGAGACAGAGAATACAAAGAGAAAGGACAGGACTGTGTGCTTGAAGCATCTCTGACGTGAACCATCAACAAGGACATCCATCAACAACAAACGATAAGTCCATGGTCAATCACCATGCTGGAGCACACCACAAAGAGATGAACATCAATGGACATTTGACCATGGTAAGAACTGCCTACTTTGACAACATGATAACAATGATAGAGCAGGAAACCTCTTCGTCAACATACCCTTGAGCACTTTGCTCAAGACCTAGAGTCTTGCACCATACTTCTTCCAATGCATTCCCCACGTATGCATGCATAGGGCCACATTAAAAGGCCATGCACAAGGCACCTATTTTGGTCAACCCATGCACTAATGCACTTACCCATCATCCATTATGGGTTACATGTACTTGGCATGAAAATGAGGAAAGCCATCTTTGGAAGAACCATGAGAGTTGCTCATAACCAACATTGACAACCTCTTTTGAGTGGCTCACACTTTTTGACAGCTCACACTTTTTGACAACTCACAAAGACGCCATCAAGTTGGAATACAAGAAAGAAGTACATTCAAAGGTAGCAGTGACAAAATGACAAACCAGAAAACTGCCCAAGCTTTGGTGGATACATGATGGACACTATCTCTCCATGCACTACATGGAACACCCACTACAACAAGTGTCTCTATGGGATGGCAAACTCTAGATGGGGGGAAGTGTTGACAGTTAAGGTCACACACAAGCAGCAAAGCGCATCAATGAAGTGGATACACAAGAAGAAGGAGCATGTAGGGAGCTCCAAGAAGCACATGTCAAATTTTCATAAGAAATCCCTATAAAAATAGTGATTTTTATCACCAAAAACCATTGTGAATACCATTTTCTATTTTTACAACTCCATTTTGTTCAAGCCATGGAGTCATTGAGCTTAAGGAGTATTAGAAGTATCACACCCTGCCAATTTTCATAATTTTTAGACTCCGTTTGAGCCCCCAAACAAGCCCTAGAACCTATTTTTTAAGTAGGCTGAACAATAGGTCAGGATAGGGCCAAAACCACTCCAAAACCTATAAAGAGCACTGGAGAGCTCATTTTAGAGGTTGTCTTGTTTTAGATTTCAACTTTGTAAGAGAGTTCTTTTGTAAGAGAGTCCTTCCATTGTTCCACTCTTTGCTCTTACCTTGTGCGCGTGCGTGTGTATGTGTGTGCATGATTGTATGCTTTCACTCACACGCTTGTGCAATTCACTTGCTCTTGGTCTTCATACCGGTCCTCATGTCTCCAAGGATTGACATTTATGAGGTGGAGCTCCTCACCCTCGTACCTACCATTGTGTTAGAGTGACATGTACTTGTTCATTTTCAGTGCTTTAAGATGGTATAGGTTTAAGTCTATTTGTATGTTACAAAGTTTTAATTTAATTGCCTCAACCATTCTCAATTTATATGCAAAACATTTCCTTGTGGTCTACATACTGTTAACTCTCAAAAATGTCAAGATAGACATCTAATTTGCTAAGCATCCTTCTGTGAGCATAGTTAATCATTTCAAGTGAAATAAGCTTTTCAAATTATCTATCATAGTCAACTAGATATCCCCAAAATGATTTTGTCCAATTGTTACCAAGAAAGGATTACTATTCGTTTTCTTGAGCAAGTGTGGTGACCAAAATAGCAAGTTTTGCTTCATAGTGAAAAGTCCAAGTTATCTGTTTTGATCCAATGATTTGAGGGATCAACTTCCAAAGTACTTGGCTGGTAATTTTTGCTTCCTCAAAGCTCAGGAGGTCTAATTTACACTTAGCAAATCAGTTTTTGCTGGTGTGAAGGAGGAATTCGTAGCACCATCTCATCTCTGGAAGGTGTCCACCATCTCCTCCAACAAAGTGAAGCGAAGAAACTATGCTATGAGGTAATATGTTTAGTTGCCCAACTATCAAAGCACCAACCATCCCAGTCTACTTTAGAAATACATTAAATATCCCATGTATCCATTTTGGTTCTACAAGAGTGAATGTGAGGTTTGACAGACAAGGCTATCAATGCATGTGGCTAAGCATCTCTACCATCCTTTAAAATTTTCCCTTTAGTAGGTTCCTGAAGAATATCACCATCTTCAACATCTTGTACATCACCTTTTGTAACTGTATTTGCAAGGGTAGTATGAAACTTTTCAACACCTTGCACAATACTCCATAGTCCTTTTGCAACCAATACATGAAGCATCATATAGCCGCATAATGGTATTTTAATCAATGGGCATGGCTGAAAGTAGTGATGCATTTGGTATGTTGGTTGTTGAGGATAAGTTGGTTGGTAAGAATTATCCATTGTGGGCTTATATGATGCGTCATGTATTGGTCACAAAAGGACTATGAAACATTTTGTAGGGGGTTTACAAACGTCCTATTACACCTACAAATACAGATACTGAAGGTGATACAGATGGCATGAAAGATGGTGATATTTTGTAGATTCATCTTCGTGCTACAGTTTTCGCCACACCTATTGTAGAGCAAATTTGTTGGGATGGTAGAGATGCTTAGGCACATGCATTGATAGCCTTGTCTTTCAAACCTGTAATTTTTCCTCACATTAGCTCTTGCAAAACAAGTAAGGATGCTTGGAATACACTTACCACATTGTACCAGGCTAGGAATGAGGCTAATGTTGCTTACCTCCGAAAACAGTTGGAGAGTGAGCATATGAATGAAGGTGATTTTATGGATAGTTTTTTAAGAAAGATCAAAGTTTTCAAGGAACAATTGATTTTTGTTGATGAAGTTATACCAGATGGCTCACTTGTGCATACCATTTTGAATAGTCTTCTTGATTCATATGAGAGTTTTGCTTCTACTCTTTGTTTGATGATGAAGGGAAATCGAAATGCCTTTACATTTGAGGATTTAGTCTCTGTTCTATTGCAAGAAGATCGGTCTAGGTAGAATAGGTCGATTATGCACATTGGAGATAAAGATTTCTTGGCTAGTTAGAAGGGCAAAGGTAAATGGAGTTCATCTACTAGTAAGCATAAATCTACAAATGTTGCACATTTCAAGAAGGAAGAAATTAGAAAAGCAAAAATTCTTTTGTAAATTTTGTAAAGGAAATGATCATATCATAAAGAACTGTCCAAAACTAGTTGCTAAAGAGGCAAATAAAAAAGAGGCTGGAATGGTTGTTGTAGAGCCCTCTACAGCAAAAATAGAGTCCGCTAATCTAGTGCAGAATGAAGAATGTGCATTTACTACTGTTTGCAATCTTGACCTATCTTCTCTTGAATGGTGTATGTTTGCAGTCTAGTAGACTCAGATGTTTAGTAGTTTGATAGTGGGGCAACCAAACATGTTACCTTGTAGTGCAGTTTCTTCACTTCACTCAAGCCTGCCCCTATAGGGAATGCTATCACATGCACCAGCGACCCCTCTTATCCTATCACGGGATTTGATAAGATCATTTTGACTAGTGATGATGGTAGTTCCTTTACTTTATGAGATGCTTTATTTGTGCCAGTGATCAATAAGAATCTATTATCAGTTTCAACTTTAGCCAAGATTGGCTTAGTTGTGAAATTTGCTGATGATAGATGTACAATTTCTGATCTGTCAAATGGCGACATGGTTATTACTTCTTGCATTTTATTTCATGGGCTGTATAAGCTCATAGACTATGAAAAATTTGTGAATGATTTGGCATATGCATTACATGATTCTCATGCTATTTCAGATGCAAAGCTTTGGCATATGCATTACATGATTCTCATGCTATTTCAGATGCAAAGCTTTGGCATGCATGCATTGGTTATCTAAATTTTGTTGGTTTGCTATGCATACAAAAATCTGAAATGGTGTCCTCTTTGCCCAAACTTGAGGCACTCGGAAAACATGTATGTGAAGGCTATATTTTGGGCAAAATGCAGCCTTAATCATTCCCAAAAGATGGTGCAATTCAAGCTACTAAAAATTTGCATCTTATTCACAATGATGTCTGTGGTCCTATGCAGACACCCTCTTTTGGGAATTATCTTTGCTTTGTGACTTTCATTGATGATTTTTCCAGGCAGGCATGGGTATATCCACTCAAAGCAAAGTCCCACATGTTTTTGCATGCAAGCCTATCATACCATACTCATTCAGGTCTCATAGTGCCTCTTTTGCATCAGATTGCTATGCTATGGCTACTTGTAGTCTCTATGATGAGATTGAGCTTGTTTTGTTTGATGAAGCACAAAATTTTGAACATTGGATGGCCGCAATGCAGTCTCAATATGATGCTATCATGAAAAATGATACTTGGTCTTTATTTGACTTGCCTCCTAGCAAGAAGGCCATTGGCACTAATTGGGTATACAAGCTGAAGGGTAAACCTAATGGAAACAATTGACACGTATAAGGCTAGGCATGTTGCAAAGGGTTATGCACAGGAAAGAGGCATTGATTTTGATGAGAACTTTGTACCTACATGTCGAATGACTATTGTTCATAGCATATGTGCACTTGTAGTGCATCATGGTTGGAATGTACATCAATTGGACATTAAAACTACATTTCTAAATAGTGATTTGCATGAAGAACTATATGTTCTTCAACCTTGTGGCTTTGTGGAGAAGGGCATGAAAACTAGGTGTGGATGTTAAAGAAGGCATTATATGATTTAAAGCAAGCACCACATGCTTGGTATGAAAAGATACATGCCTATCTGATTGCACATGGTTTTGAAAAAATCCAACTAAAAGCACCTTATATGTTAAGTGTGTTAATGATGTGCTTATGATCATGGTTGTGTATGTTGATTATATGCTGCTCATTAGTCCTCATGACATGCATATTGCTGATTTTAAGAGTGATTTGCATGCCTCATTTCAGATGTCTGATTTGGGGCATTTGCATCATTATTTGGGCATTCAGTCTATGCAAGTTGATGGTGGAATGGATTTGTGTCAAACGAAATATATTGACACATTATTGTAGCATTTTGGCCTTGAAGACTGTAAAACCTTTTGCCTCTCCTATGGAGACAAGTTTATGATTGAGTCTTCATGATGTTGGAGATGCATTTGATGTTGTGCTCTATAAGTAGCCTCTTCGATGCTTGATCTACTTATGCATTACTCGATGAGATATTTAGTTTGCTATCTCAGATATGAGGAAATTTATGCATTGCCCACGTGTCAAGCATTGGGAGGCAGTTAAGTGCATCTTTTTCTACTTGAGTGGTACACGGCTACTTGGATTGTTTTATCCCAAAGGGGGGATCACTATCGCTAGATTTACATGCTTTTTTTGACTCTGACTGGGCTTGTTGCTATGACACTCATGTGTCCACTAGTGGCTTTTGCTTCATGCTTGGTAGCTCATGTATATCTTGGTTGAGCAAGAAGCAGCCTACTATACTTCTAGTTGTGAGGCTGAGTATAGGGCAGCTTTCACAGCGACTGTTGAGTGTGTGTGGCTCAGATGACTTATGGCTGATTTAGGTTTTGGTCACTCTTTTGCCACCACCATCTTTAGTGACAGTCAGAGCACATTTGCAGTTGCGAGGAACCCTATGTTCCATGCTTGCACTAAGCACATTGAGGTGCTTTATCATTATGTGAGGGGGAGGTTCTTTGCTGGAGAGATGAGCTTGGTATATGTGCCCATGCAAGAAAACATTACAAACCTTTTCATGAAGGCTCTCCCTAAGGAGAATTTGAAGCTTTCAAAAAAGCTTTGGGCTTTTTTCCTTTTTTGGATTGATTCCACATAGCTTGACACTTCCTTATACATGAGTAACAGCTTCTTGTTCACCGCATCACTATGAGGGGGGATTTGTTGATATATTTAGGTAGTGATGTGTGTGAACACACTAGGACCACCGGGACACTTTTCTTCCCTCTTTAAGAGGTTTTTTTCCCCTAGCTTGTATATATGCATATAGCCCTAAAGGGTTACTTATCTTTGTACATTCTAGTGGTAATACATTCAATATTGTGTGTTGTGCTCCAAGCTGCTTCTTCTTCTTCCTTGTGTTGTTCACATGCTTCTACAGAAGTCTAACTCCAACAAATATTTATATAAAATGACAACTAACATCGATGGAAAAGATTGCTAGTGGAAAGTCTGAATGATTTCTATAGGAGTACTTTGACTTATGTTTTATTGTAGTATGTTGAGGGAACCCATTTTTTTATCATAACTTAGGTACCTTTAAAATCATCTTTATTTTTCTTAGAACCTGCATTTGCATATGAAAATCATGTTTTATATTTTCAAAAGGAAAACATTAAAATAAAAACTAAAAAGAGTTTCAGAAAGAATCTTGATGCTCTTCTATTTGACTTTGTAGTTTGGCCCATCCAAACTTTGTATGGGTTTAGTGGGGCAGATTTTAGGATGGAATCCTCGAGAATTGTGCACCAAAAATTTTCAAAATTTATTTATTTGTTTCTATTGATTATGATTTGATGATTTTTCTATAAGAAGAAGAAAAGAGTTGTATTTATTTGAATGCTTGATTGATTAAAATGAGTGTATTGTTACCGTTAGTGTCCATGTGAAAGGCCAAATGGCCACTGGAGAATTCTTTGTATATGTTCTTTAATAAAACATACATTGGCCTTGTCAGTCATAGACTGTAAGTTCGACCGCATTTGTAAGACCTAAGAAGTCTATCTTTATTCTCCCTATGTACTGTGGTTTTCTGCATACTCTATAGTCTCTGTGCAGAGCACCGTGTGTAGCCTTAGGAGCTTGGTTTTCTACTCCGAGGATATCCTCGTGGAGAGCGCAAGAAGGAGAGTGCACTATGTTGCATCACCATTGAAATACTTCACTGGTATTACAGCAGTTCGACGCAAAAGCTTTGTTCCTTTTGTGCAAGTGAAGCAAGCATCCCCCTTGGATTTCTCCAAGGCTTATGTCTAAAGGCAGCGACCAAGGCATAGAACTTAGCATACCTTGTCATCTGAGTCACCGAAGTCACTGTTGGATGCGAGTGAGGGAGGACCTCAACGATCAAGGAATGTAGAGGTTCCCGATACGTCCCAGGAGGTCACCCATCCGATTACTGTTCCCCTCAAAGCTCGCTTAAGTGTGGCAATCTGTTGCAACTAAGTTACACTCTTGTGGTGTCTGAAGAAGGGGAAAGACTAAGGTTGACATTACCTTGAACATGTTTTGGTCCCTCAAAGCTTCATTCTTTGCTTTCAAAGACTATTTTTGAAGCATTTTTGGGGTGTCTTTTAGAGCCGTTTGGAGTACTTCCGCGCATGGTTCTCTTCACACACGTCCAACAACATCAAGAAGAGTGTTCTTTGTACTTCTTCGACATTAAATATCAACCTTTGGGGCAGTGTTTTCAGCCACACGCGCAAAACTATAGGTTTCTTGAAAGATTTCAGTTTTGGTGGGAGAAGCCGCTGCAAATTTATGTAGGTTTTTTGAGCCAAAAACATCAGAGTTGATAGACACTTGCAGGTGTTATTGGTTAGTTTTTGGGTTGTGCATTCATCTTTTGTGTCATTTTACTGCATATATTGAGCACATACACATTATGTACGCTTCTGTGGATACCCCTTATGTACATCCATGTGGTCATTGATATAGCGGCTACGTTCTTTGCATAAAGCCTTTTACGTTTGATAAAGAGGGTCATGGTGAGGTTTTCTTAACTGGGAGACACCCAAATGTTGGGGTCTCTTTGGTGATGCAGATGGAAGACTTAACCAGCCTCGCCATGGGAGATGTATGATAGTTGTTCATAGGTGCTCGATAAGCCTAGTTGGCTTGTATTGGGTAATTGATTATATGCAGTGGAGTCAATATTTCACTATGCATGGAAACATGCCAGTACTTGCAGTTTTATGATATTTTGACACTGGTTAGACGCTCATTTTGCAGAGGATACTCTGGAAAAAATTTTCAAGTTTTTTGGTTTTGTCAACTATAGAGTGGTCGATTTACTCCTTGATACACTTATTCGTTGTTTGGATTCTTCTAGCTCCATTTTCATTCCATTTAGTTTTCTATCATCATGGCATCATAGGTCTCCAGCACATCCGGTGGATCAGGGTCTAGTGCTAATGCTCCTAGGAGGAGCTATAACTTGTAGGGAAAAGACCATTTTGAGATCCAAAAATTTGATGGCACAAACTTTGCTCTATGGAAGAATCATATTAAAGATGTGCCGATTCAAAGGAGGCAATGGAAGCCAGTAAATGGAATTTCAAAGAAGCTTGCTGACATGGATGAAGATGATTGGGATGAGTTAGATGAAATGGACAGGTCTACCATTTGCTTGCACCTAGCACATAATGTTTACTTTATAGTATTAGACTGTGAAAGTGTAGAGGAGCTTTGGAAGAAGTTATGCAATACATATGAATAAGAGACGGCATCAAATAAAGTCTATCTGATGAGAAAATTATATGACCTTCTATGAAGGACACAGATAGTGTTGCTGCTCATCTAAATGAGTTTGATGCTATATTCTCTCAGTTACAGGCTCAAAAGATGGATATGGACAATGAAATGAAAGCAGTATTGCTGCTATGCACCTTTCCTTCATCATGGGATACATTTTACACAGCTATTAGCAATAGTGCACCTAGTGGTAAACTCGTCTATGATGAAATATGTGGACCACTCTTGAGTGAGGAGATTCATAGAAAATCCATGGTTGGTACTCAGAGTGAAGATGCATATAATGTTCATGATTCTTACAAAGGAAAGAATCAACAATGTGGCATGAGCAAGAACAAGGAAAAGAATGGTCAACGGAATAAGAGTAGAACTAAATCAAGGAAGAGGGATATCGAATGCCATTATTGTCATAAGAAAGAACACATGAAGAAAGACTGTTATGCATTAAGGAATTCTTAAGGTAAAGGACAAAATGTTGATGGGCATGTTAAATAGTTACCTGCACCATCTACTTCGACTGTGAAGATTGAAGAAATTAATGCTATTTCTCATTATGTTGATGTGTTGACACTTGATAGTAGTGTGCCAACTAAGGCTCTTATGGCTGATTCTCTTTCCCACACGTGGCTGTTAGATTCTGGTGCTTCTTTCCATGTGACAACACATAGAGAATGGTTCTCTAATTATGCAGCAAAGTCTCTTGGAACTGTGAGACTTGGTGATTCTTACTAGTGTGATGTTGTGGGGATTGGAGATGTGGTTGTGAAGTTCATTGATGGTTCAAAATTTACTATGCATAATGTACGCCATGTACCTCAGTTATCACGCAGTTTGATGTCAGTTGGTCAACTTGATGACCTTGGTTACAAGGTGGTCTTTTATGCTCAGTCCTTTCGCATATCAAAGGGCAATATGGCTATTGCAAAAGGAAGCAAAGTTGGCTCACTTTATTCTTTATTTGTATCACAAAAAGAACACTTGTTAGCTGTTACTAAATAGGCTATGGCTTGTATTTGGCATGGTCATTTGGGCCATATATCTAGGTCCTCAGGTGGTTCTCTTTAAGCTTAAGGCTTTATGTTCAGATAATGGGGGTGAGTATACCTCACATGAATTCAGCCTGTTTTTGTCAATCTAGTGGGATTCGTAGAGAGTTTACAGCTCCTTATACCCCAGTAGAGAATAGTGTAGCTGAGAGGATGAATAGAACTATTCAAGATAGAGTAGTCTCTTTGTTGCGTCATGCAAACCTCTCACAAGGTTTTTGGGTAGAAGCAGTATTGATTGTAGTTCATGTGATTAACCTTTCACTTAGTACTCCCAAAGGTTTGAAAGTGGCACAAGAGTTATGGACAAGGAAGCCACCATATTATGATCATCTTCAAGTTTTTGGGTGTGAAGCATATGTTCATATACCAAAGAATCTTAGATAAAAGTTGGATCATAAGTCAAAGAAATGCAATTTTCTTGGAGATGGTCGAGAAGGACAATTTGGATATCGATTATGGGATCCTAAAACAGGGTTAGTGATCAGAAGTAGTGATTTCATTTTCAATGAGTCTAAGATGCATAAATGGCCCATTAAGGAGGTTGAAGTGAGAAGAGTGGTGCTTGAGGATACTAGTCCTCCGGTCAGCATGCATAAAAATGCTGCACATAGGGATGTTCAAGAGAATGTCCATTCAGATCCATCTGTAGATATTCTTGTTCATCAACCATTGAGATGTTTCCACCTGATAGATATGTTCCAGGTTTAGATTTTGTTATGCTAACAGATGCCGGTGAGCCCTCTTGCTACAAAGAGGCTATGCAGAAAGAGGATCATGTCAAGTGGGAGCGTGCCATGAAGAGTGAGTTGGATTTTATTCACAATAATGGTACTTGGGATTTGGTACCTTTTCCAAAGGGCAAGAAAGCATTACCTTGTAAATAGGTATATAAGCTGAAATTCACATCAGATAGTGCTTCTCCAAAGTATACAACATGACTTGTTGCAAAGTGTTTTAACCAACAACATGCTGTTGATTTCGAGGAAATCTTCTCTCCATTACTCAAGATGATTACCCTGCACATGTTGCTTGGATTCGTTGCAATGGAGGACTTGTTGGAAATTTAGTAGGCCCATAACTAATACCACAGGTCCAAGTTCCATAAATGGAGGATCAACAACACAGATTCCAGCAATCTTCCAATATTGACAAAACATGAACATACCATAATTAATCATACAAATAATGAGACAAAGATAGAGAGAGACTAGAAAACATGTGTAAAGTGTTACGTAAGCCACTGCTTACTCACACTATCATATATAAAAATGTCAATTAACAATGTGGGGCAAAACTCTCAACCGCTCTATGTGATTAGAAATAGATGGATGAGTGAATGTACAAATGTAACAAATTTGTTCATATGTATGGACATAAATCTGAATATATATGAGATGTGTGACCTAAAAGGTTGTAGAAGAGTGAATATGAGTGATAGAAAGAGGAAGGATCAGTCTTAAACTGATAATAAGCAAACCCTCATGTGAACTTAGAATATGGAAGACCCTAAGTTAGGTATGTGTGTGAAAAGATCACATACTTACAAAAGTAACAAAGAATGCTAACCAGTTTTCTATCAGAAATCCTCAAACTCATATGAATCTACCTTATCGAACACCTCATCCCAATATGCATGAAGCATACATGTACTGATTCTCTTGTACCTATACTGAATAGGACTCCTCCTGATATGGATGCCACTGCAGCCTTTGATGTAGATCAAATCCACCTCAAGCATAGTGTAATCTTGATGTTCCAACAGTTGCCCCTCAAGCTAAAGTATGCTTGAGTCTTCATTCTCTAATAGGTTGAATACCTGCCATAGCTTTGAATCTACAAAGTTTTATTCCATCAAGTGCCTTCATCATCATATCTGCTACTTGCTTTTCAGTAGGAACAAAAGAAATGTCAATTTTCTTTGCCATGAGCTTCTTCCTGATGAAGTGGTAATGGACTTCTATGTGCTTGGTTCTCGTGTGAAGAATAGGATTTGCCGCTAGATGCATGGAACTTACATTATCTCCAAATATATGAGGTTTGGAACTCACAAGTCCCAAATCTGTATACAATGCTTTTAACCATATTGCTTCTTGAGTTGCTATGGTCAAGCCTCTGTACTCTACTTCAGTTGAAGATAAAGCAACTGTTTGTTGCTTCTTGGAACTCTATGACACTAGCTTTGAACCTGCAAATGCTAAGTAACCAGATGTACTTTTTCTATCATCCTTAGCTCCTGCCCAATCTGCATCTGAATAGATTTTGATATCCAAATATGAAGAGTAAGGATAGAATATACCTTCGTTGATTGTACCTTTGAGATATTTAAGTACTCTCTTAGCCGCATCCATGTGTGGTCTTCTCGGTGAGTGCATGAGCTGACTTAGCACTCCCACACTATATGAGATGTTTGCCCTTGTATGAGTAGCATATATCAAGCTACCTACCAAGCTTTGATACTCTTTAATGTCTTCAATTTTCTCACCTTCATAAACACTTAGTTTATGATTCATCTCCAAAGGTGTACCTGCAGGTTTAATGTTCTCCATTTTGAACTTGAGAAGAAGATCCTGAATGTATCTTCTTTGAGTCAAATACATTCCTTCATCTATATATATCACCTGCATACCTAGGAAATATGTGAGCTCACCTAGGTCAGTGATTTTGAACTCCTCTTGCATGTGTCTCTTGATCCTTTGAATGCCATTTAGATCATCACCTGTCACAATAATATCATCTACATATACACATAGATAGACAACCTCATTGTTATCTCTTTTGATGAATAGAGAGGGATCTGAGCTGCTAGCTTTGAACCCTTGATCTTGAAGATATGTAACCAACCTGTAATTCCAAGCTCTTGGAGCTTGTTTCAATCCATACAATGCTTTCTTAAGTGTACAAACATAAGATGGATGATTAGGATTTTCAAAACCTAGTGGTTGTGACATGTATACCTCTTCACTTGTCCAACAATTTAAGAATGCATTTTTGACATCAAGTTGGAGGAGTCTCCAATTCCTTGCAACAGCTACACTTATCAATGTCCTGATTGTAGTCATCTTTGCAACTGGTGAGAATGTTTCCTCATAGTCTATACCATGAGTTTGTGAGCATCCTTTGGCAACTAATCTTGCCTTGTACCTGAAAATTGATCCATCTGAATTTCTTTTAATTTTATATACCCATCTGCAACCAATTACCTTTTCATTCGGCAACATTGGAACCAAATCCCAAGTTTCCATCTCCTTCAATGCATCTATCTCTTCGTTCATGGCCTTTTCCGAATTAGGGTTTCCCTTTGCCTCTTCATAGGTTGAGGGTTCCTCTGAAATAGAGTCTTTTGCCAAGTAGATTGAATGCTTCGTAAGGAATGTGGAATCATATCCATACCTTTCTGGTTGTTTCTTCTCTCTTGCTGATCTTCTAGGTGCTTGTTTGGAGCATTCTCCAACCTCTTGCATCTTTGCTTTGCCTCTTGACTTCCATAGTTTGTAATCCTTTTCTCTTTCATCTTGGTCATCGTTTGTATCACTTCTTGGATCCTGGACCTGTGTATCATGCTTGCTTCCTAATTGATGAGAGTCAGAATCAAGATCATATGGTAGTGTTACCTTTTGTTTGTCTTCATCATACCAAGTGTTCTTCAAACACAACATCTCTACTTGTAGTGAATTGCTTGGTTGAAGGATTGAAGAACCTGTAACCCATCTGAGTTGAATCATATCCAATAAACACTGCCTTTGTTGCCCTTTCATCTAGCTTACCTCTTATTTGTGATGGTACATGAACATAAGCTAAACAACCAAAAACCTTGCAATGTCCAAGACTAGGTTTTCTTCCATGCCATGCTTCATAAGGATTCATACCTTGAAGTGATTTGGATGGTAGTCGATTGACAAGGTACACAACAATTGAAAGAGCTTCTGCCCATAGATAATGTGGCAACTTCTTCTCTTCAAGCATTGTTCGGGCTGATCCAACCAATGTCTTGTTTCTCCTCTCTGCAATTCCATTTAGTTGAGGAGAGTACCTAGTAGTCACTTCCCTTTTGATACCTTTGTCCTGCAAGAACTCATCAAACTCTTTGGAGAAGTATTCTCCCCCTCCATCAGATCTGAGCTTCTTTAGTGATCTACTGTATGATTCTCCACATGTGCAAGATACTTCTTGAAGCAATCAAACACTTCATTCTTACTCTTGATAAAGTATAAAATAGTCCATCTACTATGGTCGTCACTAAATGAGACATAATACCTTGATCCTGTCAATGAAGGTTCTTGACTTGGTCCCCATACATCTGTATGTACTAAGTCCAATAAGTTGTTGTGGATATAGCCTTTGTGGTTGAATGGTTGTCTTTGTGCCTTCCCAATCTGACATGCATCACACCTATTGATCATGTGTTGCTTTGATATGTTCGGCAGTCCTAGAACACTTTGATCCCTACATATATCCTTCAAGATTCTTTCATTCACATGAGCAAGTCTCTTATGCCACACTTCAAGCTCACTTAGGGTTTGAGACCAAAAGTTGAATAGAGCTATGTTCCTGGTTTCTCCTACTTCAAAAGTAAAGAGCTTACCATGCTTCTCACCTCGGGCTATCTTCTTGAAGCCTTGACATGGATCTTCCACAAAAGCTCCATGTTGGGTGAACCTAACTTGCAAGCCTTTTTCAACTATTTGGCCTACACTTATTAGGTTTTTAGTGATAGTGCGTACATAGAGAACCTTACTTAGAATGTTTGTCTTGCCATTGGAAGCTTTGACATTACCAATCTTCTCCACATTGTGCTTTGTGTCATCCCCTGTTTGCACTTCATGTCTATGCTTTGGACTTTCCAAGTCAGATAGAAGAGCAATGTTGCCTACAACATGATTCAAACATCCCGAATCTATGTAGAACAAATGATCATCTTCTTTACCTTCTTTGTGGCTTAGATTCATAAGGAGCAATGAGTCTTCATGTGGTTGATCTTCAGAATAATTGTTGTAGTCCCTTCTATTATAGCTTCTATTATTATTGTTGAAGTTGTGTCCACCTCTGCCTCTATTGTTGCCATATCCACCTCTTCCACTTCCTTTCTGGGTCTTCCCATTGAACCAGCACTTCTGAGTGGTGTGGTTGGTCTTATCGCATATGGCACAAGGTTGAACATTTTGACCTTTGGCTTTGTCTTGCTTTGTTCCTTTCTTCTGCCCTTTCCACTTGCTCTTGCTTGCAAAGTTGGCTTGGGAAGTCTCTTCTTGATCTTCTTCCTTCTTCTTGCCTTTCTGCTTCTTATCCTTCTTATCTGCATATAGAGCACTAGTTCAACTACCATGATAGGAGTTACCTTCCTTTATGCTATGGTTGGCTTCTTGATTGAAGAATTGTCCAAGAAAGATGTTGAAGTCTGGAGTTTGCACATCCATGATGAGATCATAAGCTATCATGAAGGATTTCCATTGCTTGTCACTTCGAATGCCATTGAGAATTTGCCTCATGATGATCTCTTCTTCAATCAGCTGTGGATGCTAACTGATCCGCAACCTCTTTGACCTTGGTAACAAACTCTGTGATGGTTTGTTTAGGCATCTTCTTCATTTGGTTGAACTCGTTCCAAAGATGATTCTTTCTTGCTTTGGTACTAGCAAAAAAGAAAGTCTCGAGAGCATCCCAAGTCTCTTGAGATGTCTTGCATCCTCTAATATGTGGTAATAGAAAGTCAGAGATAGATTTCAGTATGTACGACCTTGCTTGAGCATCCCTTGCACACCAAAGTGTGAGCTTATCTGTCTCCTCTTGTGTAGGTCCTCCTTTGGATCTTGGAATAGGCATAGCTTCATCACCTGCTACAATTCCATAAAGATTTCTACCTTGCAAATAGGCCTCCATTCTGATTTGCCAAGCCGCATAGTTGTGTCGATCAAGCTTCTCCATCATTGAGGGAAAGCCGTCACCCATCTTGATCTAGCTCAGATACCACTCAAAGAACTTGGAGAAGCTTGTAGAAGGTAGAAAAGTGCGTTTCGAAGCGATGAAGTTTGGTCAAGCGAACCGGCACAAGACCAGCCCTTGAGCTTATGGAGACTCAAATAGACCTTATAAGCATGTAATAAGTGCAACGAAATACACTATGTACTTTGGAGCATCAAGGAGAATGAGTCGATACAAAACAGATAGGTTTGCGGGTCGACTAGCTCAAAAAACTTACTATCTATGGAAGAGACAATGAACTTCAAATGCCCATAGCGACCAGCGTGATTACAATTAGAAAAAATAATTTTATGGGAGTGATACACATACGATTGAGTGTATGGAATGCACAAAAGTATAAGGAATAAGCAAAATATGCTATAGGAATGAATGCGACATTCACCGGTGGTACTTCCTATTTTTCAAAAATATGCAGAGATTGACCCCGAGACAGAAAAGCTCCGATTTCTCCCAATCTACTAAACCAAATTCTATGAAACTTTATAGGCATCAACTAGACACCTATAAATTTCCAATGCATCATCTTGCACTCAATTTGGAGCCCTAGAGAGAGAGAGCAGCAGCCTCTGCAAGATTACTGTTGGCGAAGAAGATGATCCAGATAATTGAAGGAGCAAGACAATGATGGTCACAAGTGTATGTATATTGCTTCAATGTAATGTACAAGTAATTTCAAGTCCTTATATAGCCTCTAGGAGTGTTCCACGACTTTTAAATGTTGAATTTGAATTCAAATGAAGGTGGGAATGGTTGTTGGAGGGAATCAATTCACTTTCCTACAATCTAGGAAAAGTGAAGATCTACTTTGATCTACTTTTAGGTGATTGATTGCTTGATTGAATGCAACTTCAACCACCACAAATCCGTGGGATTTTGGATCTATATTTCTACCTTTACATGTGTAAAGCTCAAGGCTTTTACAATGGTAAATGAGCCATCAAAAATCTCTCAAAAAAATACAATAAATGAGCATATGAAAAAGAACTCTCCAACGGATATTCTTTCGATGCGATAGCCTTTGATGTGGATCAAATCCACCTCAATCATAGTGTAAGTTTGATGTTCCAACACTCAGGCTATAATACTGGACCAACTTGACCAACTTTGACCAATGGGACATTGTTTCCAACAATCCCCCATACAATGCCACAATGGTACAAACTCGAGTGAATCTGCAAACTTCATTCATCTCCAAACTAGTACTCCTGAATTGACCTTCAAATCTTTTCTTCAAAAGTATTCTTCAAAATGGAATTTGAATTTCCTTCAAAAAAACATACACCTGAAATTGTTGAATATGAACTTCTCAACGTACTTTTTCTGTGTCATGTAAATACACTAAACAAAATCAAGAATTGAATCTTGGAACCTGTGACTGACAACTCACAACTTAGTGTATTATGAACACTAGTTGGTTCACCTCTGACTATATTCAAGTAAAGTCAACTCAACCAATGAGTCTCTTTTAAAACATCTATGATGTCATCATGTCTTCATCCTTGTTCAATCTGTAAATCCTTCATACCTCTTTCCTTTAGAATCTAGTATAAACATATATGTGCACACTTCTCAAATATACCTCTCTGAAATATCAAATTTCTCTTCAATAGAACTCTGGAACCTTCTCCTGAATAGGAACATCCTAACAAGAACTTTCTCCAGACATTTCCTTCTTCCTTCTTCTTTCAAAGCTAGAACATAAAGAGAAACTGACAAAGGAAATATAGAAATACCTGGAATACTTGTAGGTATGATTCTGCATTCTTTCACATATGGCTGAAAATAATTCTTCATGTTTCATCACCCCCTTGGATGATTTAACACTAGTATCCAGAATTCTTTCAAATATATCAGACTTTATGTAATCTAGAACGTCTTCCTTCTTTCAATAAATTTGATCTTCCATGATTTAGCACTACTACCATATCATGAGTACCAGTGTCTTGAAACAAAATATCTAAACCCTTTGATTAGCACTACAATTGCCAATAGCTTTCATTGTAACTCTTCCGCTTCCCATATTGTAGAATAAGGTTAGCTGATCCTAACAAAATAAAACCTTGCTGAAAGCTTTTTAGGATTTATAACCTTCTGCAACATAACAAGTATATTTTTCCATTCCTCTGCAACACAAATCTGATAGAATCTTAATCTTTGAATTACTTCCTCCAATGCTAAGAAATTCACAAACAAAGGATAGATAACTGACTCATAAATGTTCAAGATCTTCAAGATCTATCTAGATCTTACCAAGACCTCTCCAACAAAATATGTGAATAGAATCTGCTCTCATCAAGCCTTCGTGATTGAATGTTTGATTTGCTACCTGAGTGTCTCCAAGTGTCCATGCTTCTCATAAAGTTGTAAATATTTCTTCAAACAAATCCTTCCCAAGAACTACAATTCCTACTTGAAATATAAGTGGACAAACTTCTCACCTTGAGAACTCCAAAAGCTGCAAGTTGATACTTCATATCTTCATATTCTACCTGGGTGAAATGTGATAGTACCTGCTTGATCTTCTTTTGGCTAACTCCACTTCTCAATCAAGTGATAGGATTTAATGGAACACCTTTTCGAATACAAGCATGTATCCAAAAAACAAGACAATTATAGAAAGTAGATTCTTCAACTGACTAGTACATCAAAAACTTGAATTTTTTGAAGTTTTTTGAAAATATTGAATATGAGGTAACTTTTCCAAACACAAAACCTCAACCCAAGTCTTCAACATCTGCTACAAAAAACTCTTTTACCTCAAGAGTTAGATAAAGAAGAAATATACTTCTCTGCAACTTGTAAAATACGAAGTACCTCTGAATTGACAGTCCAAGAATTCTTTGAGGGAACATATAAGCTACCTACTTAAAGTCTTCAACTTATATATAACTCATACATATGAGTCAAAATATACAAGTTTTCTTCAGAATCTGCTACTTTTCTTTCTCTCAATGCAATTCTTTGTCAAATGTACTAAATCATGACCAAGTATCATGCAAAACAAGAAACTGCTTCTTCTTCACACAAGATGTTCTCGTAGACTTGTGTTTGGGTGTAGAGGATAAAAGTAGGAAAAACATATGGAAAATATAAGAGAAGAAATAATTCTTACTTTTCCTTTGGAATTGTTGGACTATCTTCTTTTGCATCTTTCTTCCACTTGATGATGTCAACATCTTCAAACTTTTCTTCCAAACCTTTTGTTCTCTTCATCTTGAAGTAGCAAGCACTCTTAAATTCTTCAAATGGATTTTTCGCTTCCTCTAGTGATAAGAGTAAGAGACAAAACAAACATGGTATACAAATGGAAGTCAATATAGAATCATGTTTTACCATCTCCTCATATCTCTGAATCAAAATTCTGTTTCAAATGACTGATATGACTGAATTCACCAACCTTCTTTTGAATGATGAGTTAACTTTCTAGAGTTACCTCTCTAGATACCTAGATCACATTTTGTATCTAGATAAAAACTTTCAACCAACTTACAAGATTGGCTGAAAACAAAACTGCATTTATCTTCTTAGATGAGCTTTCTTGCCATGAAAGAGATCTCTCAAAACTCTCTAGAAAAACCTCTAGATACCTGTTTTGATATAGCCTTTAACTTTCAAATATGAAACTGAATAAAAGCACTCCTTGAATCCTTCAAATCTCTTCATAACTGATCTTATAAGGTATGACTTGCAAATGATAATCTGATAGTAGAAACTGATACCTGTGATTTGATGTTGATCTGGTTCCTTCATCTTCTCAAGACCATTGTTTTTCCTTGAATTGAAGTAGCCTTCTCTTCATCAAGTCTTGGTCTTGAAATAATACTTTTGTAAAGTATTTTCATACTCTTCTGAAAGTATTTGGCTGCTAACAGATCATCAACTTCATACTCCACATTGATGAATAAACGTGTAACTGAATTGTCTAATTCTCAAATCTCTACTCATCTAGATTAAGTGTGTATGTCAAATGTCAAATGTTAGAAGATGCTCTTAAATCATATGTTGTAAACTTGGAATTCTGGAAACCTGTGAACCTCGATAGCTATGATACCAAATGTTGGATATTTAGTAGGCCCATAACTAATACCACAGGTCCAAGTTCCATAGATCCAAGATCAACAACATAGGTTCTAGCAATCTTCCAATATTGACAAAACATGAACATACCACATTTAATCATACAAATGATGAGACAAAGATAGAGAGAGACTAGACAACATGTGTAAAGTGTTACGTAAGCCACTACTTACACACACTATCATATATACAAATGTCAATTTACAATGTGGGAGCAAAACTGTCAACCACTCTATGTGATAAAAAAATAGATGGATGAGTGAATGTACAAATGTAACAAACATATTCAGATGTATGGACAGAAATCTGAATATATATGAGATGTGTGACCTAAAAGGTTGTAGACGAGTGAATATGAGTGACAGAAAGAGGAAGGATCAGTCTAAAATTGATAATCAACAAACCCTCATATGAAATTAGACTATGGAAGACCCTAAGTAAGATATGTGTGTGAAAAGATCACATACTTACAAAAGTAGCAAAGAATGCTAACAAGTTTGCTGTAAAAAATCCTCAAACTCATATGAATATACCTTCTCGAACACCTCATCCCAATATGCATGAAGCATACATGTACTGATTCTCTTGTACCTGTGCCTCATAGGACTCCTCCTGCTATGGATGCCACTACTTCCATAAAATCCAAGTAGTATGTGCATAAAGAGAATATGTACCTGAATTCTTAACATAAGATGGAAATCTTATGTTAACCTCTATCCAATGTCTTTGAAGTACACCGATATCTTCATGTAGAAGACAATCTTCAAATACATTATGTAGATGGTTGATCTACACCACCAAGCTGCTGATAGGTAAGTCTTCTCCATAAGCAAGAGTGTGAGCACACTCTTCTCCAAGAAGAAATCCATAGCTGCTCCTCAACATGCTCCTAGAGTACACCATGGTTGCCCCATGTGTGCTAGAGCACCACCTCTACTAAGGGACCAAAGCTGGCATTGCAATTGCTGTAGGATGATTACAATGAGCCTATGGCTCTTCTTATATAGTTTTGAGTATATCTTGAAAAGCACTATCAAAAGCTCATCAATAAATCATGACCAATACGAACGCCACCATCGTTATTTTCAAAACACAAAAGAAACACGTCATCAAAAATCAACTAGGGAGCGTCGTCCATTTTCATGACCGAAATTCCCTATAAGTCTATTCTTGGTAGTCTCATGCATGCTATGGTAGCTACGAGACTAGACATTGCATTTGCAGTGGGAGTTGTGAGCAAATATATGTCTAATCCTTTCAAGAAACATTGGGAAGCGGTCAAGATGATTTTAAGATATCTGAGTGGCACTAAGGACAAGTATCTATGCTTAGGTAGAGGGAAAGCATCCATTATCAATTACACAGATTCTCACTATGATAGTTGTGTAGACAATCATAAGTCTACATGAGGGTACATTTTTCATTTTGCTAGAGGTGCTATCTCTTGGAGATCTCCTCTTCAAGAATGTACAGTTGTTTCCACCACAGAAGCAGAGTATGTTGCAACAAGTGAGGCATGTATGGAAGCATTGTGGCTTTCTCCTCTTGCTTGTGATATGGGTTTACCTCAGCATGTACCTCGTTTGCTCAGTGACAGTCAGAGTGCCATTGTGTTGACAGTATACGGGAAGAAGCAAGTACGGACACACATGCAGATCTAGCACTAAGGCAACCCTTCATTTTTTTCAAAACCCTTACATCATTTTTAAGTGATTCTCATCACTAAAAACCCTTGTAAATATCATTTCACCTTTTTGTAGCTCCATTTTGTACAAGCCGAGGAGTCCTCAAGCTTGGGGAGCCTTAGAAGTAGTTGCGTGCCAATTTTCATAATTTTTAGATCTCGTCTGAGCCCTCAAATAAGCCCTGGAACCTAATTTTTAACTAGGCCGGACACTAGGTCTGGACAGGGCCAAAGCTAGTCAAAAACTATAAATAGAGCTAGAGAGCTCATTTTTGGGGGCCTCTTGTAGTTTTGAGGAGCTTGTATGAGAACTTTGCTGCAATAGAAGTGATTCCATTGTCTTACTCTCTTTGTTCTTGCCGTGTGTGCGCGTGTGCGTGTATGTGTGTGCATGCTTGTGTGCTTCTCACTCACGCACTTGTGCTTCCACTTGCTCGTGGTCTTCATACCATCCTCACGTCTTCCCGGATTGACATTAAAGGAGGTGCTACTCATCACTGAGCTACACCAAATTTTGGCGCCGTTGCCGGGGATCGAGCTTTGAGGACGAGCGTGTGATGGTAAGACGTAGAGAGGACACGTTGGAATGGTAAGCAGTTGGTAAATTTCTGATTTTTCTCCATCAGCATCTCCATCTTCACCTCCTTCTCCTTCTCCACCTCCACCTCCTTCTCCACTACATATTCCCTCTTCCTTGTCATTCCCCTCATTTGTTGTGTGCGAGTTTGAGAGAGAGCGAGTGTGTGTGCTTGTCTTTGTGTGTTTTTTGCATGTTTCTTGCAGGTGGCCGCTCCATCATCATCTCCAGCAAGCTCAGCAGGTACAGAATTTGTCTGCATAGTCCCCGAGGCGTTGAGCTCGAGCTATCGCGACACTCCGAAAATTTCACCCAATCACGATTCTGAGTGCACCACGACACTGCGCAGGCCTAGAGCTCCCAGGATCACTAGATAGAACAGAAAAATTCACCATATCCCGAGCTATCGTGACACCTCGAGGTATCGCGACACCTCACGACCTATCGCGACACCTCACGACCTATTGCGACACCTCGACCTATCGCGACACCTCACGACCTATCGCGACACCTCGACCTATCGCGACACCTCACGACCTATCGCGACACCTCGACCTATGGCGACACCTCGACCTATCGCAACACCTCACGACCTATCGCGACACCTCGACCTATCGCGACACCTCACGACCTATCGCGACACCTCACGACCTATCGCGACACCTCGACCTATCGCGACACCTCACGACCTATCGCGACACCTCGACCTATCGCGACACCTCACGACCTATCGCGACACCTCACGACCTATCGCGACACCTCACGACCTATCGCGACACCTCACGAGCTATCGTGACACTTCGACCTATCGCGACACCTCACGAGCTATCGCGACACTTCGACCTATCGCGACACCTCACGACCTATCGGGACACCTCACGACCTATCGCGACACCTCGACCTATCGCGACACCTCACGACCTATCGCGACACCTCGACCTATCGCGATACACGGCCTTTAACACATGAAAAGTTAGGGTTAATTTTGAGTGAATTGAAGGGTAGTTGAGCTTAATTTTAGGCACCTTGGTATAACTTTAGAACCTTGGAAGTGGGCAAAAGACCTAGTAACCAGAGAGGGATCTCCTGAACCCTGAGAGCCTGTTTTGACCCTTTAGTGCCTGAATGGTCATAACTTGACCATACAAACTCCGATTGATGAGATTTTGGTCTCGTTGGAAAGCTCGTTGAGAATCCTACGTGGACCTCGACTGGTTTTTGTAAGAATCATACGCGGAGTTTTAGAACATGCATTTTTAAGTTGACCTTTAGGTGGAACTAAGTGGTCCTCAGATTCAGGGGCTACAGTGAGTTACTCCAGGGGGACTGAAAATATTGATGTGTGTCTTCCAATTACTTGTGGTAATAGAGCTATACTAACTGGTGAGCTTTTGCAGGAACTTTGTGTGCACTCAAGGCAATCCAAAGCAAGCTAGCAAGGGTGAGTACCAAGCTTGAGAGAAGGCTTCCGGGGCTTGTGTAGCAGTCTGGTCAACCAGCTAATTGAGGTTGGAAGATCTCTCAACCCTCCTTTGTCAATTCCTAGCCTAGGCTAAGTACGACTTAGGTGTGGTAATTAATTAGGGCAATGTTAGGCACGAATCAAGTCCAAGAGTATTAATCAACCAAGTGCAAGAAGTAAATAGGTCTTAAGTGCGAAAACCCTAAGGGACAAAAGGTAAACTAGAGTCGATCACTTATCAAGTGCGGAAATTCACTTAAGTACTCCCGACGACGCGATTTCAGACAAGACCATAAACATAATATTCAACTCAAAAGAACAAAGTGATTGGTGCAAAATTAACCTGCAACGAGAGTGTGCTTGGGTCCCAGGGGGTAGATAAATCAGGCATATGAACCTTAGATCAGGCAGACACTTAGGCCGAGACAGACAAAGCCTCAGATCTTCTGAAGCTAGTGTCAGTCACACTGCCAGGTCTTGGGCCCAACAGTTGAGTGATTACCCATACACTCCCAGATCAGAAACAAGTGATTCTGAGATGTCCTATCACATGGAGAGACCAGTAGGTAGTTCAGGATTGGCTTATCTAGAAAAACCAGAAGGACCATACAAGACTCAATTGGAATATATCAGGACGAATCGTCTAGGTGCTCGCATCTACGAAGACGGGCTGAGAAGATCGGTGGTCCAGATTAAGAACCCCGATCAACCCCATGGATTAGACCACCCAGTAGTCAAGTTTGAGAATGGAGCATACCTAGATAAAGAGGGGACTATTTATGTAGTCACCACTCTTTCTGATAGAACAGACGAGTTTGGAAATGTGATTGCAGAGACCGACATGGGTGATATAGAGCAAGGGAACTTAGAGAAAGAACCGAGAACCCCCCGTGGTAAATCTGTCTTGACCAGAATCATGACTCCAGAGTGGATTCCACAGGATAATAAAAGCATAGATCTGCTTTTAAACCGAGAAACCGATGAGGCTTTTTGGAGATACAAATCTGCTCAACCCCAGGAAGTGAGTGCCCTCACAATCTATGAGTTTAAAGACCCTGATAGCCCAGGCCCAGTAACCTACCTAGACAATGCATCAGAAAGAATCTTCGTGGTCACTGAGCATGGCAGGCATGCCTACACATGGAAGGGTGAATTTGTTTTTCCCCAACCAAGGTCTAATGTGTCCTTTGGTCACCAAGGAGCTGGGACCTCCCAAGCTCATGGAGCTCAAAAAGATAGAAGTAGAGACAAACCTGAGGTAAGTTTTGCCAACTCCCTGGGAAGAGAAAGACCGGGAACAGAAAGGAATAGAGTGGAACCTGAGAGACATAGAACCCCATGGAATCAAAGGAATACTGACGATTTTCCTTTGCCAAGGCCGAGAGAACACACTAGGACCCTGCGACCAACTCAACTGGTGAAGTCCATGAAGAATTATTTCGATGGCACGGGAGACCCTTATGACCATGTGGCAGAATTTCGGCAAGTATTGAAAGCTGAACAAGTAGAGGACCTATTCACACAATATAATGCTTTCGGTCTAACCCTTAGGAACACTGCCCTTACGTGGTTTCAACCACTAAACGAGAGGCATTTTAGAAACATAGACCAGCTCTTAGAGGCATTTATCGTTGAGTTTTCTAAGAGTGGAATCAGGCATAACACCTCCTCACTAATTCATAGCTTCAAACAAACACCTCAAGAGACGGTCAGACTAGCTGGAAGGAGATTTAGGCAGTACCTGGAGAGATGTCCAATGCCGGAGTTACCCACATCAGCCAAACAAGTGGCCTTGTTCTTGGATGGATTGTTGAGCACCAAGCTCAGGTCATATGTGTATCTGAAGGACCCCAGAACGATAGAAGAGTGTGTGCGAATGTGCATAGACATTGAGGACAATTTAGGTGAGGAATTAGAACTATCAAAAATCTATAAGGATTCTCATAGCTCTAGTAACCTTACATCTGGTCAATCCACATCCATTGAGGAACTTGAAGAGAAGGTAGCCAGAAAACTAGGTGTCTCTAGCAAACAAATTCCGAGATTTGCCCCAGTTAAGCGGTGTTACAATTGTGGCGGTGACCATATGGCAAGTGTATGTCCCATTATGGCCCAACCCCAGGCGAATCCTAGTAGCCAGTACTGCACCATAGAGCGCAGGTACACCAACCACACTGCACAAGACTGCCCATATAACAAACAAACTGTTAGGCAAAATTACCCTCAGCCATACCCACAACATGGTAGATACCAGAATCAGTACCCATCACAACAATACAAGAGACCACAACAAACTTATCAGCCACCTTATCAAGGGCAGCAGAGACCTCAACCAGTCCTAGTGCAGCAACCCCCTGCTCCAACCAATGTGATCTCAGTGAAATATGCATCTACTGAAGAAAATCCGAATAGAGCCATAGTCCCAGTCACCCCATTGCTATCAGACAGTGATTCAAATGACCATAGTTTTGACTCCACACATATTGATAGCCCACAGGCTTACTACATGCAGTCACCCGAGCATAATGAGTCATACTATTACGAGGACCCAAGTGAAAATAGCGGGGAACCTGAGTATGCTAATGTCATGTTCACAAACCCCAACTCTAGACCTCAACCTAGGCAGGTAAGAACCCCATTTCCTAGAGGACCATGCTTCAGATGTCAGGGAGATCACCTTATACGTGATTGTCCACTGCTTGTCCCTACACAACCTCAACCAGTAACCATTCAGGGTTTCTATCAAGACTGCGGGAAAGAACATCTCCTACGGGATTGCCCAAAGAACCCTAATAACATGCCTAAAATCACTCCTATCAATGTTGTTGGGTTAGTTGTAGACTCCACAGGGAGTGTGACTTCCACTGCACCTGTGCAGGTGATCACAAGAGCCCAGGCACTACAACAAAACCAAGGTGTTGGTTAGGAAAAGAGCCCCGAGGTGAGTGAAACAGAGAGCATAACCAAAAAGAGGACTAGAGCCTGGAAGGATAGTCGTGAAAGAATGAAAAGGCAATGGGCAAAAAAGATAAACGAACTTGAAGAAAGCTTGAGAGAAACCAAGGCAAAAATCATAGAGATCACATCCCAACCGCACTCTCACACATTCCCACCGCTACCATCCCCATCACCCTCCATTCCTCCACCCTCTAATACACCCCACGTAACCTACCCACCACCCCGAGTAGGATCAGTATTAGCGGACCCCACTCCTGAAGGCTTGGACATGATGTTCAAGGCCTACCAGGCTCGACTTCAAGAAGGGCCAACAGCTGCAAACCTAGACAAGAGTTACCCTAGAGCAGATTTAGAGATTGAACGGATGAAAATGTGCATGAAAATGGTAGAACAAGCTCAAGCTATACTTGAGACTAGTCAAAAGTTCAATCAGACAAACTCTGTCAAGCCGGATTTGCATTTCCAAGGCTTACTAGAAAGATTAGAGCAGTTGGTAAACAAATCACAAGTTTCTTTACCTCCACAGGCTCAACCAGTTGTTGAAAGAGGAAGCTCACCACCAATGGGAGCTTATGTTCCTAATTCCACGGATGTTGGAATACCTCCTTCAATTCAACAGTACTCTCAAGAGTTCTTGCGGGAAATACAAGAAGAGAAATGGGCCAAGGAGAAGGGTGATTCCCCTCCTATTCCTGAGATTGATGATCTTCATGATCAATTTCCCCAAGACATTCCGTCTATCTATGGAGATCAAACAGAGCAACAAGAGGATGAGAGATTAGATTTTAAATCTAATTCTTTACAAGAGTTGCCTCATTTCACAGGCCCATGGGAATCTGAATCTCTCTAGATCAGAGCTCCCACAATATTGGTAAGAAATGAAGACTCAGTGATTCCAAGAAACACTGATGTTGTGAAGAACACTAAGGTTCAATGTCATCTCACTGTAGAGGAGCTGCTCAAGGCAAAACCGGAGATCTGGAATCATGTGAAGGATCAGGTTCCAGAACTTGAATCCAATATACCAAAAGTAGGCTCTAAGCAAAAAGTTCCAGAGATACCTCTCGACAAGATAGGAGACATGAGCGAAGGTGAAGAAGCTAACACTTATCTTCCGATCACCTATCAAGGTTACACAACCAAAGCAATTGTGGATTCGGGTGCTGGTGTTGCTATTGCGACCACCTCCTTGTGGAAGCGATGGGGCAAACCCACCTTAAGACCAACGAGAATGAAACTTCAAATGGCAGATGGTCATTTTGAAAGACCTCTCGGATTGCTTGAAGGGATAACTCTAACCACTTGTGGTGTAGAGTTTGAACATACATTTGCTATATGTGACTTTGAGAAGAATAATGTTTACGAGATGATCCTAGGAAGACCCTTCCTACGACAATTGCAAATAGTACAGGATTGGGGAACCAACTCCTTGTACTTACAGCACTTAGGGGTCACCACCAAGGTCAATCTGAAGGATTACACCTTCAGCGATGTACCACCCCTACAGTGGAATCCTATCCACAAAGCGAAAGAAGATTCTATCTCCGTGCATTCTGGAAGTTCACCTGATCCATCATGGCTGCATGAAGATACTCACTTGTGGATGTGCAAGGTCGCAGAGGAAGAGGAAAAGCGCCTAAAAGCGAGAGAAGAAGGAACTCCCCCAGGAGATAGACCAATAAAAGACCCAGCCTATACACCGATGATATTTCGAGATGAGGAATTTGAGCCTCATGGTTGGGCAGAAATCTTAGCTACCATGGACATTGCAGTCAATGAAGAACAATGGACACCCCATTGTGATGAGGAGGGTTATGATATTTCAGTGTTCATGTGTCAGCCCTTGTTGGAAGAGTGTGATCCTAGTGAGTTCATAGAAGAAGAAGAGAATGACGATGATCTAGAATCCATTGTGATGGATACTTACTTTGACTCAGAGGAACACTATTTGGAAGATATAGGAGTGTTAACCCAAAAAGAAGAAGAACCCCTCACAAGTATTAAAACGATAAATTCAAAGGAAGGAAGTGAAGGGGGTCAAAAGAAAAAGAAAAGAAAAGCAGTGAAACAAGAAGAGGAAGAATCATTGTTTGAAGTACCAGAAAATTTCAAGAAATATGAAGTGGAAGACCGGAAAATTTTGGTACGAATGCCTAAGAGAGAGGCCATTATAGGAGAAGCATATGACAATAAAGAAAAGACCAAAAAAATTGTAGTGACCATTGAAGGGAACGAAGAACGATGTACGTACATAGGAGATGACCTAAGTGCCAAAGAAGAAGCAGAGCTTGTAGCTCTATTAAGGGAATATAGGGATGTGTTCGCATGGCACTATAGAGACTTGAAAGGAGTAGATCCAGAGATTTGCTCTCATACGATTCCGATGACCGCTGATGCCAAGCCCACCAAACAAAAGCCCTACACATATAATGACAATTATGCAGCCAAAATAAAAGAGGAAATTGACAGGCTGATTGAAGCTGGATTCATCTATGAGATTGAGCACACTGAATGGGTGTCCCCCATTGTAGTGGTGCCCAAGAAGAATGGGAAATTGCGAGTGTGCATTAACCTTAAAAAAGTTAATGCCGCTACGATCAGAGATAGTTATCCACTTCCAATCACCGAACATCTATTGGAGCGTGTGGCAGGCAAGGAAGTTTATAGCTTCCTTGATGGATTTTCAGGTTACAACCAAGTAGCCATTGCCCCCGAAGATCAACACAAAACGGCCTTTGCCACAGAATGGGGAATCTTTGCATTTCGTGTGATGCCATTTGGGCTCACCAATGCACCTGCAACATTCCAAAGGCTCATGTGTCATGTCTTCAAAGAGTTCTTGCGAAAGAGCTTAGAAGTATATGTGGATGATTTATGCGCTCATTCCCAAGAAAGAAGTTACCACATCCCTGAGCTCAGGCAAATCTTCAACAAGTGTAGAGATTATCGAGTGTGTCTGAACCCAGAGAAGTGTGTGTTCATGGTACGACAAGGTAAGATCTTAGGTCACATTGTTTCTAAGAATGGAATTTCAACAGATGAAGACAAGGTAAGAGCGATAGCAGAGTTACCAAGACCAAGGAATGTTAAAGAGGTACAAGCCTTCATGGGCCATTGTGGATATTACCGTAGGTTTATCCACATGTATGCCATCATAGCTAAACCTCTTTATGGGTTGTTAACAAATTTTGAGTGGAACGAGGAATGCGAGAATTCCTTCAACGAACTGAAAAGACGTTTGTGCACAGCACCAATATTGACTACTCCGGATTGGAGCAAACCCTTTCATGTCCATGTAGATGCCTCCAATCATGCAATAGGATGTGTACTAGCACAACCCACAGGTGAGGGAAACCTGGATTTGCCGATAGCATATGCTAGTAGGCAATTAAATGCAGCTGAACGAAATTATACCACAACGGAAAGAGAAGGCTTAGGCATGGTATATGCTGTGAAGAAGTTTAGACACTATTTATTGGCCAATAAGTTCAAGTTTTTCACTGATCATCAAGCTTTACTATATTTGGTCAATAAACCTTGCAATACAGGTCGCTTAGTAAGATGGTTCCTCTTACTAATGGAATATGACTTTGAAGTTGTTGTCAGGAAAGGTAGAGCCCATCTTAGGGCAGACCATCTTTCTCACATCACTTCAGGAGAGCCACCGCAAGGAGTGTCTGATGAATTGCCCGATGCTTATTTGTTCAATTTAGAAGTTGTTCCTAAATGGGCAAATAAGTTGGTACCAGTCCTAACCTTCGGACCTGCAAATAAAAATGTTAAAACAAGCAAAGAGGAAATCGTAAAATCACTAAAGTATCAAATATTGGCCGGAAGTATGTACAAGCAAGATACCGAGGGCGTATTAGCTTGTTGTGTCGAGGATGATGAACATGCTAGTTGGTTGCAACAAGCCCATGAGGGACTGCTAGGAAATCACTACCCTAAACAACGAACATTGCAGAATCTAAAATGTTTAGGAGTGTATTGGCCTAGCATGGACAAAGAAATACAAGAGTGGATCCACAATTGTCCAGTGTGCCAGAAGAGACCCCCAGTGGAACATGCCACTCTTTATCACGTGTCATTAATCCCAGATTGGAGTGATCCATTGGTCGAGTTCATGAGATCGGGAACATTACCCAATCAGGCTAGTCTTGCAAGAAAACGGAGCACAGAGCAAGAGGCTCAAGACTATGCCTTAGTAGGAGACAACCTATATCGAAGAGGCAAGGATGGTTACCTAAGACTGTGCATCCATGAATCAGACTATTTGGAAGTCTTAGAAACTGCACACAGCGGTGCTGCAGGTGGACACTTTGGGCCTGACAGAGTAATTAAGACCATTCTATTCTCAGGACTTTGGTGGCCCACTCTTCATATGGATGCACATACTTATGTGAAGAGTTGTGACACATGCCAACGTGCCCAATATCCGATAAGAAAAGATGAAATGCCTTTAAGGCCAATGATGGGAGGACGTGCATTTTCAAAGTGGGGTATAGACTTTGTAGGTCCCATCAACCCCCCAGCTAGAAACTCCCATGCAGAATACATTATTGTAGCCACAGATTACCTTACAAAGTGGGTGGAAGTAAAAGCCACGACAAAGAATGATGCTCAAACGACGGCTAAGTTCTTATTCGAAAATGTGTTCACTAGATATGGGTTACCAATAGAGTTGGTTAGTGATAGAGGTACGCACTTCTTGAATGAGGTCATTGAAAATCTCCTTCAAGAATTCATGGTGATACATAAGAAGTCTGCCCCCTATCACCCACAAGCTAACGGACAAGCCGAGAGCACGAATAAGATCCTATGTAACGTATTGATGAAACTTGTAAATAATAAACGCTCGGATTGGGACAAACAACTTCATCATGCTGTTTGGGCATACCGAGTTGCTTACAAAACGGTACTCAATGCTACCCCATTTCAGATGGTCTTCGGACAGAATGCGGTGCTACCATTAGATTTCCTAATTCCAGCTTTAAGGGTAGCACAAGAGCATGAGTGGAATGGACATGAGTTGTCCTCTAGGATCTTTGATCTAGAACGTTTAGGTGAGACGAGGTTACGAGCAGCAGCAGGCATCTATGCTGCAAAGAAACGGCAAAAGGCATACTTTGATGCCCATGTGAAGGATAAGGGCTTGAAAGCAGGAGATCTAGTTTTAGTCTACACCTTGAAACAACATGCAAGAAAGTTAGAAAAGAGAGGCTACGGCCCTATGGTCATCAATAGGATCTCCACGAGTGGAGCAGTACAACTAGCCACTTTAGAGGGGGATGTTCTCCCAAACTATATTAGCGGATGCAGAGTCAAGCTGTATCAGGAACCCCTCACGGAGGAAATGCTAAGTCGACTCAATACTGCTAAGCAACGTAAAGAGGAGGAAAAACGAATTCGAGAAGAAGCACAGGCCCAGGCCTTAGAGCGTATCAGACGAATGAAGTTGAGGAGACAAGGGAGGGATCAGCCTGTGACTGACACTCAAGAGTCTCCAGGCTATCACATGGCCATGTGTGAGGCTTCAGGTGAACGTACCCATAAGATAGTGGACCGAAGACCTTTTGTGACCCTAGAAATAGGACAAAGAGACAGCACAACAAGCGTGAGAGCTTTAATTGATTCAGGAGCAGCCACAAGTGCAGTTCGGCTTTCTTATTGCCACCAGCTGCAATTGGAGGTAAAACCCCTAGAAGCATATCTGATAGGATTAGGAGGTGTTGAAACCCCTTGTATGGGAGAGGTGGATCTTCCCCTCTACATACAAGAGGTCCTCATGCCAGCAAAAGTGCTAGTGTGTGAAGACGAGGATCTGATCGAACCTCTTGTCTTAGGCCAAGACTGGATCTATGATCACGCAGTCAACCTCAACCTAAGAAGTGGACTTCTTCAGGCTTGGGTAGGCCAAAGCCGTCTCACGATTGAATTAGAAAATCAAGCACTCAAACCAATAGAACAGGCACCAACTCCTGGTCCCTCCAGGAATCCACATGAAGATAACAATGTTGTCCTTGTACAAACTTCTATGGTGTAGAGGATTGTCAATCTCACTGAAGGTACAGGAGCCAATAAAGAGTTCCTAACTGATCCAAGGAAGATTCTAGACGAGCAGACCAAACATCACTTGACACGAAGGAGGCTGCTGATCAAGAGGCAGGAGCGCCAACCCGTGCAACACGGAGCATCTTGTGGCGCGAAGCAGATCTGGATACGCAAGGATGGGAAACCCACAACTCTAATAGCAGACTCTCAAGGAGACAAGAAACGAGCCTCATCGTCAAGGAACAAAGTGAAGAAGCCCCCTAGGATAACCCCTAGGCATACCATTTCTATTTGGGTTCCTAAGCGGTCAATGAAGGCCACCCCTAATGCTAGACAGATATGGGTGCCCAAGGCTTGCTTACAAGCCCAAATTACTTCACCTTCAAGCACTAGGTGAAGCAACTTTCACAAGCACTCGTGGCCAACAACTCAGAAAATGAAAAAATACCTACACCCCTCACTGTCTCCACTCCCATCAACCCTAGGAATGTCTGGAAATGGGTACCCAAAAGGTCCCAAATACATCACACTCTCATCCAGAAATCTTCACCTGTCTTTAGCTCTAAGAGCTACGACTCCTCTATCAATGTGTGGAGAATTAAACTGTGTACTAAACCCCCTGACCCAATTTTGTAAATCCGCCCACACTAACACAGGAGCATTCTGAGCCATTGCATAACCAAAGTATGCATCTAGGATGACACTGACCTCTAATCACCAATCACACCTATCACAAACACTTCACCACTAACCATTGACCTCCGGGATTGTCATGTTAGTATTGTGAAGGGAACACCATTACGTCTTGTTTCCTATGCAACACTAATGTGCCTTTCTTCTTCCAGCAGATAAGCAACCTACTCTCATGGCAACAGCGGTAGGCACAAGCTCTCAGGCAGGCTCTGGTGCTCCAATCAATTGGGATGCCATGCCAGTGGAGGCCCCACCAACAGCTCGGCCTGAGGAGTTCGTAAATGTGCGGCGAATCCCTATTCCAGATCCACCAAATGGCCTAACCGAAAGAGTAAAGGGGCATTCTCACTGGTTCAATGAGATGCCAGGAGATTTGGGGGACGCGGATCATATCTGGGAGTCCAAGATGGAATGTGGAGGAGTGTGGTGGACCTTCCAGTTCTTCTCACGAGAATTCGAAGCATTGCAAAATGCAGCTCCACTTCAAGATATCTGGCAAAAAGCAGGATTACAAACTTATTTTAGTGCAGCTCTGCCTAAACCTGATTTCCTCAGGTGCTACTACCTAATTGCCACGCTGAAGCCGACAGGGGATAAAGATCATTCAGGCACATTCTGGGTGCCCTCCTTGTCAAATCTGGAGGAAATGAGGAAGTTCGAATTGAATGTTACTTTAATCAGGGAAGCTCTTCAGATGTATGGCACGCATGTACCTTCTGACCGCGACCCCTTGATACCTGAGTCGATGAAAAGCAATAGAATCAAGAAGCTAAGAGAAATGTGCGCCCTCACCCCCAACATCACCATACCTTTGCGGATGTGCCTCCAACATTTCGCATTCCCAGGTCAGGACCGTTTCACCCAACCCCACAAGAAAATATGGTATGGGCTATATCTAGCAGAGACTGGAAGCTTGCCCATTAAGATGCCTGTATGGATCTTGGACCAAGCGTATGAGGCAGGCAAGCGGGGAGTGAGGAAGCCCACTTTACATGGCTGTTGTGCGCTGACGAGAATTATCTATAGATGTCTTGCATATGATGTGCCAGTTGCCCGAGCTCTAAAGTATGCACAACTGGAGCTGTTCAAAGGGCGGAAGTCAGGGAGCCAGCCTGCAAAACGAATGCGTGGATCGCTCTCCCAGGTAATGATCCCTCAAGAGGCCACGACTGAAGCCTCTCCCAGACCAGAAGCTCAGGTCGCACCTTTTACGATCCATCTTCAAGGAGTTCAACCTGGGGAGGTGGTACAACCTGCTCCATCCGCCCCTCCACTACCTACCGAGGCAAAGTTTGCATCTATGGCCACCTTCACAGAGGATCCAAACTTTGATTTTGAAAGATTCCTGCAGACGGTCCCTCTATAAGACAGTGAAGATTCCCCTGACAATGTTGATCCGGGAGCATCAGTCCAAAGAGAACAGCCACGGGGCGAGACCAGCAGAGTACATGGGGAAGAAGTGGCACAACATCCTCAGGACCCAAATACACAAGTTCAGGAAGGTGCACAAAGAAATGAACCAGAAGACAGTGAAGAAGAGGCCCCTGCCTACAGGGCACAACTCAGACGGCTGTACAAGACCATCAAGCAGGTACAGAGAAGACATAAGATGACAGAAGAGGCAAATAGAGCTCTAGTGAACCAGATGCTTCAAACCGAGAATGTCGACTCACATTTTGTGGAATCATTGAATCTATTGGCAGAGACATGTGGGATCGGGGAAGCATTGAGGACAATGGTCTATCAGGAAAACCCTATCTATGATCAACGAAGGATTGATACACGGCCACGACGCGGGAAAATGATTCAAATGGAAGCCTCTACTGCCTTGCCTACTATAATTTTAGAGGATGTTCACATGACGAGCCCAAGTCCCACTGACGAACAAGAGGTAATTACACACGTACCATCTCCACCGCCACCTTCCATCCACCCTTCAGAACCCTTCTCCACTATCCCTTCTGAACAACCGATATCCACCCATCATGGAACCATTGTACACACCTCCGTTTTTACATCCTTCCCTCTACCCACATCCAGCACTCCCACCCAAATTTTTGAACCTCACACCGGTCATCCGGCCACCGATCAAACCATAATAGGTCACCCTTCCTACCTCCCCGCCCTTGGACAACCACTTGCCACTAGCCAGACCTTATCCCATCCTTTTCCATTCACCCACACCCAAACCCTATCCACCACTCCCCTAGTAACTGCCTCACACTCAACCCAAGTCACACAACCCTCATTCTGGACAAACCTTGTAAATATACTCCAACAGGTGGATAATTATAATAAAAAGTCCCTTTCCCAACCCCACTCCCCCACATTCACTGCCACCACTATCACACCACCCACCATTCCTATATTCACAGTGCACGAATCACACACTCTCACGTCCGATCCCATGGACATCTCACCATCCATAGGGTCACCCACCACCACTGTTATTCCTACATCCCCACGTGTCATTTCACTCACGTCGCCATTTCCAAGCACTGTAGGCACAACATCCACTTTTCCCTTTCCCATCTCCCGACCCCTTGCATCTTCCACCTTTACCCCTGCACCCACCTCATTTAGTCATGCACTCAACACCATGCTCGAAGCTGCTGCCCAACTTAAACAGGAATACAGGTTATTAGAAGAAAACAATAAAGAGCTCTGTACTTTGTCAGCCCACCTCCAGGCACGTGTCACTGCCTTGGAGTTGTCTAATACGGAATTACAGCAGGAGGTGACCACCCTCCAACAATATCAGGTGGAGCTCGAGTCCACACATACAGAGAAGATTAGGGCAACGGAAGAACAACTTAGAGATCGGCTAGCCCGTAATGCTAGACTACAACGAAACATGGCTCTACTCCGACGCCATTTAGCGGCTGCTCAAGAAAACAAAAGACTACAACAACAAAATCAGGACAACCTCGAAGCAGCTATGGAAAATACTCTAGGAGCACCCATCGACCCGGCCAAATTTCAAGCCATCCCCTCAGAAACCATACAACAAGTATTGGAAACCTATGCCAATCTCCTAGAAGCACATGATCAGCTTGCTGACCAAGTCAAAGACCTACAGAGAGTCCAAGTGCCTACACTACACCAACGAGAACCTAAAGAGATGGCCAACGCTGCAACCTCACCAGAGCCGGAATTATCAGTAACCAATGAAGTACTTGAGCTACGGCAACAGGTTGCAGAACTAAAAATTAAGTTGTTACAGTATGAACGACCTCCCTCTCCACCTGATCAAACCATAGAAGAAGAGACAGTAGTCATTCCAGTGGAGGAGGCATTTGAAGACAATTATGAGCCTCAACCTCTTCCAGGAGGCAGAATTACGGAAGAAGGCCAGGATACATATGAGGAACCCCCGTCAGCATGGATGAAGCAGGTAGAGGAGATGGGGCACACTCACGAAGAGCGTGTTGCAACTCAGATGCTAGCCATGAAAGCCATAGAGGAGACCATACTCAAGTCTGAATATTTCTCGAACTTGGCTCCTAGGCGGCTGATAACTAGCTCTGAGTTACAATACAAACCTTATTTTGTATTGTTGGCGGACTACAATGCTGAGATCAAACGCATAACCAACAAGTACCCCTCTTTCGCAACACAATTCGAACCCGAGGACATCCCAGAGGCAGCCAAAAAAGGGGCCATATTCCAGCCCATATGGAGGCAAAAGTTACTGGAAACCTATCCGGAAATGCTACGAACATGGGATCATGCTCCCATGCATCTGAAATATAACCCATGCTTCGGACCAGTACAAAGAAGACGCTCCTGGAAAGCATTCGCCATCAAGGTCCAGAACAACGTGAATTGCAAACAGTGGCTGAACTACCCCAAAATCGCACCACCGACAGGCCCACCTACAATAGTGTACATGATGGCTACCATTTGATATTGGCTGCCACGCCTCCACCCCATGCCAGATGTTGCTGCTCAGATGATGCTCAAGATATTCGATATGATGCAGGTGGTGCTCAAAACTTTCCGCAATGTATGCCATATTCAGCCTCCGATTCCCAGCTTCATCAATGGTAATTATGACCTCCTGTATGATATGAGCACAACCCCAAGCATACGAGTTGCTTATGCATGGCACGCACACATCAGATATCTCCCTGCCTGCTATAAGCAAACTTTCGACGATATGTTTACCACGGGGTTATGGGAGTCACACTCAGAAGTGTTCGCACCACGCCCAACCCACCTGCTACATCTATTCGCGTGTGAACAAACCATGCACTCAGAACTCTACACAACACCACAACCGGACATACCGGGTGCAGTCAATTGGGAGACCCTCCAGAGAGACTTGGTTCGGGGACTACGCATCAAGGAACAAGAAGTGGCAACCGACCTCCTGCAAGAGTACATTGATCAAACAGTGGAGCAGAGGTCTGTCAGAGACGTCAGACCCTAGGGGGGGGAGAGTGTTGACAGTATACGGGAAGAAGCAAGTACGGACACACATGCAGATCTAGCACTAAGGCAACCCTTCATTTTTTTCAAAACCCTTACATCATTTTTAAGTGATTCTCATCACTAAAAACCCTTGTAAATATCATTTCACCTTTTTGTAGCTCCATTTTGTACAAGCCGAGGAGTCCTCAAGCTTGGGGAGCCTTAGAAGTAGTTGCGTGCCAATTTTCATAATTTTTAGATCTCGTCTGAGCCCTCAAATAAGCCCTGGAACCTAATTTTTAACTAGGCCGGACACTAGGTCTGGACAGGGCCAAAGCTAGTCAAAAACTATAGATAGAGCTAGAGAGCTCATTTTTGGGGGCCTCTTGTAGTTTTGAGGAGCTTGTATGAGAACTTTGCTGCAATAGAAGTGATTCCATTGTCTTACTCTCTTTGTTCTTGCCGTGTGTGCGCGTGTGCGTGTATGTGTGTGCATGCTTGTGTGCTTCTCACTCACGCACTTGTGCTTCCACTTGCTCGTGGTCTTCATACCATCCTCACGTCTTCCCGGATTGACATTAAAGGAGGTGCTACTCATCACTGAGCTACACCACATTGCTTTGGCTAAGAATCCGGTCTAGCATGCAAAGACGAAGCACATTGAGGTGAGGTATCACTTCATTTGAGATTGCTTAGCTACTGAGCGCACTATTCTTGAGAAGGTTCACACTTCAAATAATGCTGCAGATGTTTTGACTAAAGCTCTATCACAGGAAAGCTTTGAACACTATTGTCACTTGATGGGGCTTACTGTTGGAAAACAATGTCAAATCAATCCAAAATCCATTTAGGGCAAAAACCCTAATTTTGGTACCTAGTCATTTTTGGCACAAAAATGGGTAAAGTTTTTATGAGCCTATCGTGAAGAGCTTAAAGAGAGCTTTGCAATGGTATATGACATGCAGTCATCAGAGATCAGATTTGGGAGAAAACCCTAACCCTTATTTTCTGTTGATTTAGGGTTTTGACCTCATATGATAGCTCTCAGCATGAGGATCATAAAAATGTTGTCAGATCATTCATTACATAGTCAGAAGTGTGAAAAAGCAGGTCAAGAAGCTATTTTTAAAAGGCAGCCAAAAGCAACTTAAAAAATAAAGCAAAATCACTTAAAATAAAGCAAAAGCAATGTGATTAAAATAAAATCCTTTTTTTGTGAGTGTTTTGCATGAAGCTTTAAAACCTATATAAGAGAGTCTTGGGTCACTTTGTTAGATCCTACACCAATTGCAATGCCAATTTCGGTCCCTCACTAGAGGTGGTGCTCTAGCACACATGGGGCAGCCATGGTGCACTCTAGGAGCATGTTGAGGAGCAGCTATGGAGTACTTCTTGGAGAAGAGTGTGCTCACACTCTTGCTTATGGAGAGGTCTCACCCATGAGTAGCTTGGTGGTGTGGATCAGCCATCTATATGATGTATTTGAAGATTGTCTTCTACATGAAGATTTCAATGTACTTCAAATACATTGGATGGGGGTTAACATAAGATTTGCATCTTATGTTAAGAGTTCATGTACATATTCTCTTTATGCACATAGGTACTACTTCAAGTATATGGAAGTGGCATGCATATCAGGAGGAGTCGTATTCGGCATAGGTACAAGAGAATCACTACATGTATGCTTTATGCATATTTGGATGAGGTGTTCGAGAAGGTTTGTTCATATGAGTTTGAGGATTTTTGGCAGCAAACTGGTTAGCATTCTTTGCTACTTTTGTAAGTATGCGATCTTTTCACACACATATCTAACTTAGGGTCTTCCATAGCCTAAGTTCAGGTGAGGGTTTGTTGATTATCAATTTTAGACTGATCCTTCCTCTTTCTGTCACTCATATTCACTCTTTCACTTTTAGGTCACACATCTCATATATATATTCAGATTTCTGTCCATACATCTGAATATGTTTGTTACATTTTTACATTCACTCATCCATCTATTTCTGTTCACATAGAGTGGTTGAGAGTTTTGGTCCCACATTGTAGATTGACATTTGTATACAGGATAGTGTGAGTAAGTAGTGGCTTACGTAACACTTTATAGATGTTGTCTAATCTTTCTCTATCTTTGTCTCATCATTTGTATGATTAAATTTGGTATGTTCATGTTTTGTCAATATTGGAAGATTGTTGGAATCTGTGTTGTAGATCCTAGAGCTATGGAACCATGGACTTGTGATATTAGTTATGGGTCTTCTAGATTTCCAACATTTGGTATCAGAGCTCACCTAGGCTCTGAGATTCACAAGTTCACAGACTTCCTGGTTTACAACAGATGCTTTAAGATCATCTTCTAACATTTTACATTTGACATTTGACATACACACTTAATCTAGATGAGTAGAGATTTGAGAATTAGATAATTTTGTTACATGTTTATTCATCAGTGTGGAAGTATGAAGTTGATGATCTGTTAGCAGCCGAATACTTTTGGAAGAGTATGAAAATACTTTATAGAAGTATTGTTTGAAGACCTAGACTTAATGAAGAGAAGGCTACTTCAAATTCAAGGAAAAACAATGGTTTGGAGAAGATGAAGGAACCATATCAACATCAAATCACAGGTATCAGTTTCTACTATCAAATTATCATTTGCAGGTCATATCTTAGAAGAGAAGTTGTTGGCAGCAGTCAGGGAACCGAAGGAGCCACAAGACAAAGAGAGTCAGAGCGAAGGGACAGCATAGGCAGACATGGCAGTCAAAGAAGATCTGGCAAATAGGCCAATAATTTTCCTCATGAAGAAGCAAGTATGAGCATTCACGCAAATCTAGCACTTAGGCAACCCTTTAACTTTTCAAAAACCCTTACACCAATTAAAAGTGATTCTCATCACTAAACACCATTGTAAATACCATTTCATATTTTTGTAGCTCCATTTTGTGCAAGCCAAGGAGTCCTTGAGCTTTAGGAGCTTTAGAAGTATCTACCTGCCAATTTTCGTAATTTTTAGATCTCGTTTGAGCCCTCAAATAAGCCCTGGAACCTAATTTTTAATTAGGCCGGACACTAGGTCTGAACAAGGCCAAAGCTAGTCAAAAACTATAAAAGGAGCTAGAGAGCTCATTTTTGAGGTTAGATTGTAAGTGAAACAAACTTGTAAGAGCTTTTTGAAAGTAAACTAAGAATTCCATTGCTTCTCCCTCTTTGTCTTGCCGTGTGTGCGCGTGTGTGTGTATGTGTGTGCATGTTCGTGTGCTTCTCACTCACGCACTTGTGCCTCCACTTGCTCGAGGTCTTCATACCATCCTCACGTCTTCCCGGATTGACATTAAAGGAGGTGCTACTCATCACTGAGCTACACCAAATTTTGTCGCGACAGACACCATCTATCGCGACAGACAGAGACCCACGATAGACGCCGTCTATCGCGACAGACACCGTCTATCGCGACAGACCAAAATTCCACGACAGACAGCGTCTATCGCGACAGACACCGTCTATCGCGACAGACCACTCTATTGCGACAGACAGAGACCCACGATAGACCCCGTCTATCGCGACAGACACCGTCTATCGCGACAGACCAAATCACGACAGACAGCGTCTATTGCGACAGACCAAATCACGACAGACGACAGACAGCGTCTATCGCGACAGACACCATCTATCGCGACAGACCAAATCACGACAGACGACAGACAGCGTCTATCGCGACAGACACCGTCTATCTCGACAGACCACTCTATCGCGACAGACAGAGACCCACGATAGACCCCGTCTATCGCAACAGACACCGTCTATCACGACAGACCAAATCACGACAGACGATAGACAGCGTCTATCGCGACAGACACCGTCTATCGCGACAGACAGCCCCCACGATAGTTTGAGTCTATCGCGACAGACACCGTCTATCGCGACAGACAGACATTTTCGGCAAAAATTAAGGGGTAAATTTTTTTGGAAATTTAGGCTAAACTTTGGGCAGAGTTGCACTCTCAAATACTCATACACTTGCAAAGGCCTTAGAAAAATGCATTAAAACCCCTGAAAGGTTCTGTTTGTCTAGTTAACCCCCTAAACCCTGAACGGCCATAACTTTTTCATACGAAGTCCATTTTTTGAGCTCTAGGGCTTGTCGGAAAGCTCGTGGCATATACTACGCGCCCTCAACTGTTTTTTGTAAGAATAATGAGTTGCTTTTCAGATAGGATATTTGGAAGTTGGCACACTGAGGGGTAGGAACACCAAGGGAGCTCTAGAGGAAATTTCTAGCAATACAAAAGGGGGAACAAGGGTCATTAAAAAAGTGTCTGAAATAAATTGTCTGTCAATTGAAAGGTCAACTTGGAGCTAATCTTGGGACTGATGCAGGTCTATTGAGAAGCAATTGAGAGCGTCCAAGCAAGGGTTTTGTGCAAGCTTGCGAATCAACTTCTCGAGCACTAAAGAGCAAGGATCAGCAAGAAAGGTCGGAATACTCTCCGCTCCTCTTCGTCAATTCCTAGCTTAGGCTAAGAACGATTAGAAGTAGGAGTAAGTCAGGGCGACGATAGGCAACTATCAAGTTGAAGCATACCTAAACTTTCAAGCTCAAGCTAAGGGCATAATCCTTGTACTGTCGAGAATTTTAAAGGGAAAGAACTTAACGTGGAACGATCAACTGTAAGTGCGAAACAACATTCAAATATTCCTGACGACGTGATATCAGACAAGACCTTAAACACGATAAAATAACTAAAAAGAACCAAGCGACTAATATAAAGTAACCAGCAACGAGGTTGTACTCTGGGCAAAGAATTGGGCTACTTAGATAGGCATATGAACCTTAGATCAGGACGACATCTAGCAAGGGAGAGACAAAGCCTTAGATCTTCAGAGGCTAGTGTTAACCACACTGCTAGGTCTTGGGTCCAGCAGTTGAGCCACCACTCGTACTACCCTAGCTCTGAGACCAGTGAGTTAGAGATGTCTCAAGGCATGGACAGACCTACGGGAAGTTCAGGAGTGCCTTACTTGCACAGGGTAGAAGGCCCGTACAAAACGCAGTTGGAATACCTTAGGACCAATCGATTAGGTGCCAGCATCTATGAGGACGGCCTAGGAAGATCTGTGGTACAGGTTAAGAATCCTGATCAATCCATTGGACTAGAGCACCCAGCTGTCAAGTTCGAAAACGGGGCATACTTGGACAAAGAAGGAACCATATACGTAGTCACCAGTCACCCAGATAGGACGGACGAATTTGGAAACGTGATCCCTGAAGCGGACTTAGGGGACCTAGAGCAAGGAAACATGGGTACAGAACCTAGAACCCCTCGAGGCAAATCGGTTCTCACTAGGATTATAACACCAGAGTGGATTCCCCAAGACAACAAGAGCATAGATTTGCTCCTCAATCAGGGAACTGACGAAGCCTTTTGGAGGTATAAATCTGATCAGCCAACTGATATAGGAACAAACATGGTCTATGAGTTTAAGGATCCTGATAGCCCAGGCAGAGTGACCTACTTAGATCACGCTTCGGAGAGGATCTTTGTGGTGACAGAAAATGATAGGCATGCTTACACTTGGAAGGGTGAATTCGTTTTCCCCCAACCAAGATCGAATGTATCCTATGGTCACCCTGGAGCTGGAACATCCCAAGCTCATGAAATGCAAAGAGACAGACATAGAGATAGGCCGGAAGTAAGCTTTGTCAACCCAGTGGGCAGAGGAAGAACGAGGACGGAAACAAATAGAGTAGAACCTGAGATACTTAGAGCTCACAGGAATCAAAGAAATGCGGATGAGTTCCCTCTACCACGACCAAGGGAGCTCACTAGGACTTTGAGACCGACTCAGCTAGTTAAGTCCATGAAGAACTACTTCGATGGCACGGGAGATCCATACGATCATGTGGCTGAGTTTAGGCAAGTCCTGAGAGCTGAACAAGTGGAGGATCTATTCACGCAGTACAATGCCTTTGGTCTGACCCTTAGGAATACTGCCCTGACATGGTTTCAACCACTAAATGAGAGGCAGTTCAGGAGCATAGACCAACTCCTAGAGGCTTTCATTATTGAATTCTCTAAGAGTGGCATAAGGCATAATACCTCCTTGCTGATTCACAGCTTCAAGCAAACCCCTCAAGAAACCGTGAGACTTGCAGGAAGAAGATTTAGGCAATACTTAGAAAGATGCCCTGTTTCGGAGCTACCCACACCAGCTAAGCAAGTGGCTTTATTCTTGGATGGATTGCTAAGTACCAAATTAAGATCTTATGTGTACTTGAAAGACCCTAGGACCATAGAAGAGTGTGTACGCATGTGTATTGACATTGAGGACAACCTAGGGGAGGAGTTAGAGCTTTCCAAGATATACAAAGACTCGGATAGTGCCTCTAACCTCTCTTCCACGCAATCCACATCAATCGAGGAACTTGCAGAGAAAGTAGCTCAGAAATTAGGTGTAACTAGCAAACAAATCCCAAGGTTTGCCCCTGTGAAAAGGTGCTATACTTGTGGTGGCGACCACATGGCGAACGTATGTCCCATTATGGCTCAACCCCAAGTAAATCCTAGTAGCCAGTACTACACCATAGAACGGAGGTACACCAATCACACCGCACAGGATTGCCCCTACAATAAGCAAACAGTTAGACAAACCTATCCTCAACCCTATCCACCACAGGGAAGATACCAGAACCAGTACCCTCCACAGCCATATGGCAGGCCACAACAAAATTATCAACCACAATATCAAAATAAACAAAGGCCTCAGCCTGTGCTAGCACAACAACCCCCAGCCCCAGCTAATGTGATTCCGGTAAAGTATGCTGTTGCAGAAGAAAACCTGAATAGAGCCATAGTCCCTATAACCCCACTGCTTTCCGAAAGTGACCCCAGTGACCATAGCTTTGATTCTACACATGTCGATAGTCCCCAGGCTTACTACATGCAGTCTCCAGAACATGGTGAGTCTTATTACAGCGAAGAGCCAAATGAACCTAGTTGGGAGTCAGATTACACAAACGTCATGTATGCAAACCCCAACCCTAGGCCTCAACCTAGGCAAGTAAGACCTCCGTTCCCAAGAGGACCGTGCTACAGATGCCAAGGAGATCACCTCATTCGTGATTGCCCCTTACCTCCACCTACACAAAACCAGTCAGTGACGATCCAAGGCTTTTGCCAAGATTGTGGAAAAGAGCATCTCTTACGAGATTGCCCAAAGAACCCCAATAATATGCCAAAAATCACTCCTATCAACGTTATTGGGTTAGTGGTAGATTCCACAGGAAGTGTCACTTCCACTGCTCCCGTACAGGTAGTCACTAGAGCTCAAGCATTGCAGCAAAATCAAGGGGTAAACCAGGATAAGAACCCAAAGGCTAGTGAAACCGAGAGCGTGACAAAGAAAAGGACTAGAGCGTGGAAAGATAGTCGAGAAAGAATGAAAAGACAATGGGCTAAAAAGATGAGTGAACTTGAGGAAAGCATAAGAGAAACCAAAGCGAGGATAACTGAACTCACATCTCAAACTCCCTCTCACACTATTCCACCACCACCATTCCCATTGCCATCCGACCAGCCACCTTCCAACCCACCTCATATGATTCCACCACCCCCTAGAGTAGGATCAGTATTAGCTGATCCCATTCCACAAGACATAGACATGATGCTTAAAGCATATCAGGACAGAATTCAAGAAGGGCAAAATGTCACGGATCATGACAAGTGCTACCCTAGGGCTGACCTAGAGATAGAAAGAACCAAGCTTTGCGCGAAAATGGTCGCATTGGCTCAGACTATGTTTGAAGCCAGTCGCCTTTTCAATTACTCGGGCTCAGCCAAGACGCAATTACACTTGGATGGACTTCTAGAGAAGTTAGAGGGCATAATTGCAAGATCTGCCAAGGAAGAAAAAAATCAAGAAAGGGAGAAAGCAAGCAAAAACATGACCCATCCCCCATCAAAAGTTTATGTGGCCAATTCCACTGAACCAAACAACTTCCCCTCCTTAGAAAGAATAGAGAATCTAATGGCACAATCACCAAAGGAACCAGCCTCTCAACACAAGGGCAAGGCAAGTGAAAGAGTAAGCATTCCTGCTCAAGAAGCCTATGTGCCTGAAGCCTATGTGCCTAACTCTACGGAGCCCGACACATCATCTTCTATGAATCGATTCAAACCAGAATTCCTACGCGAGATTCAAGAAGACAAATGGGCTAAAGAAAGTGAAGTCCCTCCTCCCATTGAACTTGTGGATGAGGCACATGACCAATTCCCACAAAACATCCCATCCATTTATGGAGAGCAGGAGAGTACCCAATCTCAAGAAAGATTAGACTTCGAGTCTAATTCTTTACAAGAACTACCCCATTTCACAGGCCCATGGGAAGCAAAGTCCACCTGCATGAGAGCACCTACAGTCATGGTAAGAAACGAAGACTCAGTCATACCTAGGAACACAGAGGTAGTGAAGAACACCAAAGTGCAGTGCAATCTCACTTTGGAAGAGCTACTCAAGGTTAGACATGAACTATGGAAACATGTCGCCAAACAAGTACCAGAAATAGCCAAACCTCGTTCCCAGGTAGGATCCCATAGGACAGTGCCAGAAATTCCCTTGGATAAGATAGGAGATATGTGTGAAGGTGAAGAAGGGAACACCTATCTTCCCATCACCTACCAGGAGTACACCACCAAGGCAATTTTGGACTCAGGTGCAGGAGTTGCAATTGCCACTACTTCCCTATGGAAGCGTTGGGGCAAGCCAGCACTCAGACCAACGAGAATGAAATTGCAGATGGCCGATGGTCATATTCAGAGACCCTTAGGATTGCTAGAAGGAATAACTCTCACCACTTGCGGTGTCGAGTTTGAGCATACATTTGCTATATGTGACTTTAGCAAAAATCATGCCTATGAGATGATTTTGGGAAGACCATTTATGCGATAGTTGCAAGTGGTGCAGGACTGGGGAACCAATTCTTTGTACCTGCAGCACTTAGGTGTTACGACCAAAGTCAATCTCAAGGATTACTCTCATAGAGATGTCCCTCCTATCCAATGGAATCCCATCCATAGAGCCAAAGATGATACGGAATCCGTGCATTCCATAGGCTCAGGATCCTCATGGATGCATGAAGACACTCACTTATGGATGTGCAAAGTAGCAGTGGACGAAGAGAAGAGAGAAAAAGCCAGAGAGGTAGGTGCAAAAGAAACCCATAGATCAATCCAAGACCCAGCCTATGCACCTGTAGTTTTCCCAGACGAAGAATTTGAACCTCACGGCTTGGCAGAAATTTTAGCAACCATGGATGTAGCCATCAATGAGGAACAATGGACACCTCACTGTGATGAGGATGGCTATGACATTTCAGTCTTCTCCATAGAGCCAATCATGGGAGAGGCAGTTCTAGAAGAATGCGAACCTAGCCCTGATGCATTTGAGGATGCAAGTGACTCTGATCTAGAGTCAATCATTATGGACCCACCATTTGCATCAGATGAAGAATACTTCCATGAAGTAGAATTTCAACCCCAGAGGCATGGAGAGGTTACAAATGATGTAAGATTAGCAACACATGTGACCCCGAAGGAAGAAGGGAAGAAACGAAAGAAGAAAGAAGTCTCACCGGAAGAGGAAGAATCTTTGTTTGAGGTTCCAGAAAATTTTAAGAAGTATGAGATAGATGACAGGAGAGTCATGATTAGAATGCCGAAACGAGAGGCGCAATCGGGAGAGGCCTATGATAACAAAGAAACCACCAAGAAAATAGTAGTGGCCCTAGAAGAAGGAGAGGAGAGATGCACGTACATAGGCCATGACCTAACAGAGGAAGAAGAGCATGCGTTGATAGCCTTGCTAAGAGAATACAGAGATGTATTCGCTTGGAGTTACAAGGATTTGAAAGGTGTTGACCCTGACATATGCTCACACACTATCCCCATGACCTCAGATGCTAAACCCTCTAAGCAAAAGCCCTACACATATAACGATAATTACGCTGCTAAGATCAAAGAAGAGATAGATAGACTGGTTGAAGCTGGATTTATCTATGAAATTGAGCACACTGAGTGGGTATCCCCCATCGTAGTGGTGCCCAAGAAAAATGGAAAGCTGCGCGTATGCATTAACTTGAAAAAGTTTAATGCAGCCACAATTCGAGATAACTATCCGCTTCCCATCACAGAACATCTCTTAGAAAGAGTGGCAGGCAAGGAAGTCTACAGCTTCCTTGATGGATTTTCGGGTTACAATCAAGTAGCCATAGCCCCAGAGGATCAACATAAGACAGCCTTTGCCACAGAATGGGGCATTTTTGCTTTTAGAGTAATGCCATTTGGGCTTACCAACGCACCAGCCACCTTCCAGAGACTAATGTGCCATGTGTTTAAGGAGTTCCTAAGGAAGAACTTAGAAGTCTATGTTGATGATCTTTGTGCCCATTCCAACATTAGGCAAACCCATATCCCTGAACTCAGACAAATCTTTGACAAATGTAGAGAATATCAAGTCTGCCTGAACCCAGAAAAGTGCGTTTTTATGGTCAGGCAAGGCAAGATTCTAGGACACATAGTGTCAAAGAATGGCATATCTACTGAGGAAGAGAAAGTGAGAGCTATAGCAGAGCTACCTAGGCCAAAGAATGTCAAGGAAGTACAAGCTTTCATGGGGCATTGTGGTTATTACCGACGATTTATAAACATGTATGCTGTCATTGCAAAGCCCATGTACGGACTTCTGACTAACTTTGAGTGGACGGATGAATGTGAGAATTCCTTCCAGGAGCTTAAACGAAGATTATGTTCAGCACCAATCTTGACCACACCAGATTGGAATAAGCCATTCCATGTTCACGTGGATGCATCCAATTATGCCATTGGATGTGTGCTTGCACAACCTACTGGTGAAGGTAATATGGATCTTCCAATTGCCTATGCCAGTAGACAATTGAATGCAGCTGAACGAAATTACACCACTACTGAGAGAGAAGGCTTAGGCATGGTATATGCAGTCAAGAAATTTAGACACTATTTGCTTGCAAATAAGTTTAAATTTTTTACTGATCACCAAGCATTGTTATATCTCGTGAACAAGCCATGCAATACAGGAAGATTAGTAAGATGGTTTCTCTTACTAATGGAATATGATTTTGAGGTTGTGGTAAGAAAAGGGAGGACTCATTTAAGAGCAGATCATCTCTCTAGGCTCACATCGGGAGAAGCCCCACAAGGAGTATCAGATGACCTTCCTGACGCTTACTTGTTTAATTTGGAAGTGGTGCCACAGTGGGCTAAGCCATTGGTACCAGTATTGACATACGGGCCTAACCATCCAGTAGTAAACACACAGAATAGAGAGGTTGTGAAAGCCCAAAAGTACCACATCATGGCCGGAAGCATGTATAAGCACACAGATCAAGGGATCATGGCCTGTTGTGTGGAAGAGGACGAGTACGCTAAATGGTTGCAACTAGCACATGTAGGTGCATTAGAGCAACACTACTCAAAACAACGAACCCTACAGACACTAAGGAGACTCGGAGTGCATTGGCCAACTATGGAAGCTGATGTCCAAAAGTTGTGCAAAGAATGCCCAATCTGTGGCACTAAACCACCTGTGGAACATGTCACTCGTTATCAAGTGTCCATAGTGCCAGATTGGAGTGAACCTCTAGTATCCTTCCTGAGGACGAAAACATTCCCTCCAGACATGACTCTGGCTAGGAAGAAGAGTTTAGAACAAGAAGCCCTGGATTACTCACTCATTGGTGATAATCTATATAAGCGTGGTAAAGATGGTTACCTGAGGCTGTGTCCATGAAAGTGAATATCTTAAGATCTTGGAAACTGCTCACCAAGGTGTAGCAGGAGGACACTTTGGACCAGATCGGGTGATCAAGGCAATACTATTTGCGGGCTTCTGGTGGCCGACCCTTCACATGGATGCACATACCTATGTGAAACGGTGTGATGTCTGTCAGCGAACTCAGTATCCTATACGTAAAGATGAGATGCCACTGAAACCTATGATGGGTGGACGTGCATTCTCTAAGTGGGGAATAGAGTTCGTAGGTCCTATTAATCCCCCAGGTAAGGGTTCCCATGCAGAATATATCATTGTTGCAACAGACTATCTAACTAAGTGGGTAGAGGTAAAAGCCACAACGAAGAACGATGCTCAAACAACTGCTAAATTCTTGTTTGAAAATGTATTCACAAGATATGGGCTACCTATAGAGCTAGTTAGTGATAGAGGTACTCATTTCTTAAATGAGGTTATTGAAAATCTGCTCCAAGAATTCTTGGTAATACATAAGAAGTCTGCCCCCTATCACCCTCAAGCAAATGGCCAGGCTGAGAGCACCAACAAAATCTTATGCAGTGTATTGACGAAATTAGTGAACAACAAACGCTCTGATTGGGACAAACAGCTACACCACACTGTTTGGGCATACCGAGTCGCCTACAAAACGGTACTCCAAGCCACGCCCTTTCAAATGGTGTTTGGTCAAAATGCTGTGCTACCATTAGACTTTTTGATACCTACATTGAAAGTGGCACAAGAGCATGAATGGACGGGTCATGAACTCTCCTCTAGACTTTTTGACCTTGAACGATTAGGAGAAACCAGACTGAGAGCAGCAGCAGGGATATACGCAGCTAAGAAGAGACAGAAGGCATACTTTGATGCCCATGTTAAGGATAAGGGTTTAAAGGCAGGCGACTTAGTTTTAGTCTACACACTGAAGCAACATGCGAGGAAACTGGAGAAGAGAGGCTACGGACCTATGATCATCAATAAGATCTCCACGAGTGGAGCAGTACAACTGGCCACATTAGAGGGTGATATTCTCCCAAATTATATTAGCGGATGCAGAGTCAAGTTGTATCAGGAACCCCTCACGGAGGAAATGCTCAGTCGACTCAACAGTGCTAAGAAACGCAAGGAGGAAGAAAAGCAAATTCAAGAAGAAGCTCAAGCAGAAGCTTTAGAACGCATCAGAAGGATGAAATTAAGAAGACAAGGTAGAGAGCACCCTAGGCAAGATGCATACGCAGATCAAAGATATGACATGGCTATGTGTGAAGTTTCAGGTGTTAGCTCACATAAGATAATTGATCGACGTCCTTTCATAACCTTAGATATAGGACAAGGAAAGAGTGCAAGGACCGTAAGAGCCTTGATTGACTCAGGTGCAGCCACTAGTGCTGTTAAGTTGTCTTACTGTCAAGAGTTGCAATTAACTGTCAATCCTGTGGAAGCATATCTCATAGGATTGGGAGGCGTGGAAACCCCTTGCATGGGCGAGGTGGAACTTCCCCTCTACATTCATGATGAGGCAATGACAGTTAAAGTACTAGTGTGTTAAGATGAGGACCTCACGGAACCCCTTGTCTTGGGTCAAGACTGGATCTATGACCAAGCAGTCAACTTAAACCTAAGAAGCGGACTTCTTCAGGTATGGGTCAATCATAGTCGAATTACAATAGAGTTAGATAATGGAGCACTCAAGGAACTAGGAAAGGCACAGACTCCTGGTCCCTCCAGGGGTGCACATGAAGTTGACCATGCTGTTCTTGTCCAAAACTATGTGTTGCAGAGGAATGATATTCTCAAAAAAGGAGTCAGGGATGCAACGGAACTCCCTTCTTTTCCAAAGGCCAGAAGGAGGCAGCAACCAAAGGTGGATCAACGGCAGAAGAAGCAGAGTACTACCTATGCCGGAAATCAAAAGTACCTGCGCAACAAAATATCTCAGCAAGTAAACCAAGTATGGGTGCGGAAAGGCGAACACCCGGTTGCACTCAAGCCAACCACACGGGCAAAGCCTCTTATTAGTAACCAACAACACGACACTAATAAGAAGTCCTTCAGAAATTCTTCTGCTAACGTGAAATCTATTTGGGTGCCCAAGAAGTCGATGAAGGCTAGCCCACAATCAAGACAAATTTGGGTGCCTAAGGCTTGCTTGCGGGCGCAAATAGCTACGTCGAAGCCACAACCTATACAACGTAACCCATTCACTCGCACAGCCAGCATTTCCTCGTTTTCAACACTCAAGAACACACCAAGGCCCATGAGCACGAACATAATCGCTTGTAAATGGGTCCCTAAAAGGCCTCATTTTCAAGCCGATACACCTATAAAGCTCTCTAGAGTCTCTACGAAACCAAAAACAAAACCCATCCACTCCATTTGGCAGCCTAAGACCTGTAATAAACCCACCGACCCCAATTTGTAAATTCATCCCCACTTACTAACTGCATTAATCTCCTAGGACTACCCAAACATTAACTACACACACTGTCTTCGTGCACTTACTAACCACTAACTCACCATCTACCTCATGTTAATGTTGTAACGGGGAGAACAACGGATTTATTCTGTCCATTACGATGTTAACACGTGGTTCTATATTCTCACAGAACCAACCAGCAAACAGGGCCATGGCAGAAGCAGGCGGTGCCAGTTCTCAAGCCGGATCCGGTGCACAGATTGTGGACATAGAAACACTCCTCCTCGAGCCACATCTCACCGCAAGGCCGCAAGAACTTCAAGCCGTGCATGTGCTCCCCATTCAGGATCCTCCTCAAGGGCACACTTCTCAAGTAGGTAAACACGCTCACTGGTTCAGTGATGTCGCTGGACCATTGGGCGATGGAACCTATTTCTGGGAAGCAGAATTGGAATTTAATGGTAAATGGGGACGATACCACTTTTTCACGCGCGAGTTTGAAAGCTATCAAAACGCCGAAGTCATGCGATCCGTATGGACCAAAGCCGGCTTGGACAGTTACTTCAGGGCCCACTTACCAAAGCCATATTTCTTACGCTGTTCATATCTTATCAGTACCATCACGCCAAGCAGGGCCAAGGGAGGCGACAACACCTTTGTGTTGCCCTCACTGCTGCCGGGTCATGAGCTTAAAAGATTCAAGCTGACCCTTAATCTGGTACGGGAAGCGTTGGGCATGTATGGCATGCACATCCCCACGGAAAAGGAAACAATGGCTCCAGGTCGAATGAAACACAAAGATCTTAATAAGTTGAAGGATATGGTAGCGATGACACCAACCATCGCTCTACACCTGCGGACCGTCATGCAACATTTTGCTTTCCCCGCCCAGGAAAGATTCACAATGCCCCCAAAGAAAATATGGTTCAGCTTGTATCTGGCAGAGACAGAAAGCCTTCCAATCAAGGTGCCACACTGGATCATAGATCAGATCCACTTAGCCCATCAAAGGTGGAACGAGAAGCAGAAAAATGTGCTTCATGGATGTTGCGCTCTAACCAAGATAATCTACCGATGTCTGGCCTATGACGTGCCTATTCAGAGGGCACTCATATGGCCCCGCGCCCAGGAATTCCAGAGAAGACTATCAGCAGCAGGTCCCCCGTCAAAGAAGATGAGGGGGGGAGTACAATTACCCTATGCTCAACCAAGGGGAGCCACAACTACACCCGAAATTACCCCTCCCCAGACACGACGCGTTAGGCCATTCACAATCCGGCTACCAAGACCAAGCACAGATGGACCTAATCTGGTATTTCCACCCGTCCCATCAGATTTGGAATTTCCACAGGGTTTTACTCTCAACGATCTTACTGATGAAGAAGTGGCTAGACTGATCTATGACTCTAACCTCGAGACGGAAACAGAACGTGCTCAGGAACCACAACCCCAGACAACAACAGCAGCCCCCACCCGACCAGAAGTGGTAGAAGTCGACGTCGAGGAACAAGAGACTGAACAAGAAGAAGAAGCCTACGAGGAACAAGAATATGACGAACTTTCAGAGCTGGCAAGTGCCCCTGCATATTCTGCACAAATCAAAAGACTATATCGAACCATGCAACTAGTTCAAGAACAACACAAAATGTCACTGGAAGCGGGCAAGAAACTCATGAACCAGTTGCTAGCAGAGGAAGGCGTGGAAGATATGTTCATTGAGTCCATAAACCTTCATGCCGACGCAATAGGCGTGGATGAGGCCATCCATGAGGCAATGGCTTACATTCACAGATTTGAGAAGAGGGTTCCCGTTCGTCCCAGGAGGTCCGGGAAACAAATTCATATCAATGTATCAACACCAGGAGAGACAACGCAAGCAGACGAACATCAGGAAGCACCACTGTCACCACCATCCCCACCTCGCACTACACAATTCACGCCACCACATGACACTAGCACCACCACGTCCACTACCACCACCATTGTCATGGGCATCCCACTCTCTCCGGGAATCCAATTCGGGGGAGTCACCATGCCCACTTTCACCACTCTTTTCACTGACGTCACATCCACTCCACCCACGATCCCCATCTACACTGTCACTCAAACAATTGACACTATGGAAACATCTCGTGCCATAGCCCTGCTCCCTCCCCCCATGCCACCTTCATCTCCCATACCCCCTCCACCCACATCCCCACTTGCATCCACATCATTCACAACTCCCCTTCCCGCCCCCATTCCCCCTGCATCTTCACCCCTCCCAGCATCATTTAATGTAAATAGCATATTTTTAGCATTAAATCAATGTGTATATCAGCTTCAGAATGAGTACAGAGCGCTGGACGGCCGGTATCAACAACTGACAACACACCATCAGAACTTACAAAGGCAATTTCACATTCTACAAGAGGAAAATGCAGAAGTGAATCAACGCTATTCAACGCTTGAGCAGGCTCACCAACCACTATTGGAGGCACCCCAACCATCGACAGAATCAGGTGTCAAACAACTAGAAGCTTTGCTCGAAGTATACCAGGCCGATAACCTACGAGTCAGACGCAACTTGGCACTACTGCGAAAACATATGGCCACAGCACTGGAGGAGAACAAAAGACTGCAAAAACAAAATGAAGAGAATCTGGAAGCGGCAATGGAAGGCTCCCCTCACGAGATAGATCCAGAGTAGTTCAAAGCAGTCCCCACGGAGACGATGAAAACCATTTTGGAAAGCTATGCAGATCTCCTGGAAGCCCATGATGACTTGGAAAGAGAGCGTGACACACTTCAGAGCAGGCTTAAGGAACAGGAAGAACAACCGAAGAGTGTCCCATCAACCTCCACCTCAGACGAAGTAAAGGCCTTAACTGAGCAGGTAGCAGAATTACAAAAGAGGTTACTGACATACGAGAGGCAGCCATCTCTAGTGGTCGAACCAGAGCAAGAAGAGTTGGTCCCTATTGAGGTGGATGATTCGTACGAGGAACCGTATGTTCCTATGCCAATGCCAGGCGGGCGACGAACCTCAGAGGGACTAGACACATTGGAAGTGGAAGCACCCGAGTGGCTTGAGACACTGGAAAGGACAGCGAACACCCACGAAGAACGGGTGGCCATTCAGATCCAATCACTAGCGAACTTAGAAGAAACTATCATAAAGTCTGAATATTTCAGAAGCATGTCTCATCATAGATGGATCGGCACCAATAATGACCAATATGTGCCATTCTTTATACTTCTGGCCGATTACAACGCGGAGATTCAACGACAATGTGGCAAGCCTCCCACATTTGCTACATAATTTGGTCCATCCATCAACCCACCTGGAGAATCAGGCTTTTGGATACGTATCCTGAAATGGTCCGAACCTAGAATAATATGCCGTTGTTTATTAAATATAATCCTTGTTACATTCCAGTTCTTCGACGATGCACCTGGCCTGAATTCACTATTGCCGTCAGAGACATTAAATCCTGTGCAAAATGGTTGAATTATGTTTACCTAGCACCTCCACGAGGACCCCCCACGGTCAACTACATGATTTCTACAATCCGTCACTAGAGTACTCGGCTACGCAATAATCCTGATGTGATGGCCCAGATGTGTATGAAAATATTTGAATTAATGCTGATCACTTTCAGGACGTTTAAGAACATTAAGGACCCTCACTTCTCAGGTGCAGGCTTTGTGACAGGAAACCAGGATCTAGTGTACGATATGAGTACCACCCCGTCAATTGAAGTAATATATGCTTGGCACGCTAGAATTTTTGAAAAGCCTAGGTGTAACTATCTCATCTCCAATATCTGAATTTGACATGTACTCTCTCATATTCAATTATTAATCAAGTGTAAAGTATCATCAGAAATACATATCAAAATCCATATAGGAAACCTTTCTGGACTTCTCTATAGATTTTTCATATTCCTTTTTTTTTATCTACATTAGGGCTATTTTCATCATCTCCATTGACTAATACCCAAAGTCCTTTTCCCATTAGGAAATTCTCTATCCTACAAGATGATATGTGATAATTGTCTTTGTTAAGCTTATCGTCCACTATTTGCACAATGTTATCACCAATTCTTGCAATTTAAGTGTTTGAGTTAGACGTCTGCAAAAACACGCCAACAACACAATGAAGAAGCAGAAGCTTGGACCCTAACACACAATAATGAATGTATTACCATTAGAATGTACAAAGATAAGTAGCATGTTAGGGCAATAGGCATATATACAAGCTAGGGGAAAAAACCTCCTAAAGAGGGAAAAAAGTGCCTTTGTGGTCCTAGAGTGTTCACACACATCACTACCTAAGTATATCAACAAGTCCCCCTTAGGGATGATGCGGTGAACAAGGAGTTGGAACTCATGTATAAGGAAGTGCCAAGCTATGTGGAATAAATCAACAAAAGGAAGTAAGCCCAAATATTTGCAAAAAGCTTCAAACTTGTCCCTAGGCAGAGCCTTCATAAAAAGATCTACAATGTTATCCTACATGGGCACATATGCCAAGCTAATCTCCCTAGCTGAGAACCTCTCTCTAACATAATGATAATGCACCTCAATGTGCTTAGTGCGAGCATGGAACAGATGGTTCCTCGCAACTCGCAATGCGCTCTGTCTCTTAGTGAAGATGGTGGTGAAAGAAATTGACCAACACCCAAATCAAGCCTAAGGAGTGTGAGCAACACACACTCAACAATCATAGTGAAAGCTACCCTATACTGAGCCTAACAACTAGAAGTGGCCACAGTAGGCTTCTTCTTGCTCAACCAAGATATACATGAGCTACCAAGCATGAAGCTAAAGCCACTAGTGGACACACAAGTGTCATAGCAACCAGCCTAATCACTCTTAGAAAAAGAATGCAAATCTGGTGGTAGCCCCCCTTGGGATAAAACAATCCAAGTAGTGAGGTACCACTCAAGTAGCAAAAGATACGCTTAACTGCCTGCCAATGCTTGACAGTTAGACAATGCAGAAACTATGTGTGAGACAACAAACTAAATATCTAGTCGAGTAATGCATAAGTAAATCACACATCCATGAACCTGTTGATAGAGAACAACATCAGATGCATCTCTAGCATCATGAAGACTCAATCATAAACCTGTCTCCATAGGAGTGGCAATAAGCTAACAACCTTCAAGATCAAAATGCTGCAATAATGTGTCAATATATTTCCTTTGACACAAAACCATTCCGCCTTCAACTTTCATAAACTGAATGCCCAAATAGTGATGCAAATGCCCCAATTTAGACATCTGAAATGAGGCATGCAAATCAGCCTTAAAATCAGTAATATGTGTGTCATGAGGACTAGTGAGCAATATGTCATCAACATACACCAGAATGATAAGAAGCACATCATTAGCACACTTAACATATAAGGTGCTTTTAGTTGGAGTATTCTCAAAACCATGTGCAATGAAATAGGCATGTATCTTTTCATACCAAGCACGTGTTGCTTGCTTTAAACCATATAATGCCTTGTTTAACCTGCACACCTAGTTTTCATGCCCTTTCTGCACAAAGCCACAGGACTGAAAAACATACACTTCTTCATGCAAGCCACCATTCAAAAATGTTGTTTTAATGTCCAAATGACGTACATTCCAACCATGATGAGCTGCAAGTGCACAGATGCTACGAACAGTAGTTATTTGACAAGTAGGAGCAAAGGTTTCATCAAAATCAATGCCTCTTTCCTACGGCAACAAGCCTAGCCTTATACATGTCAACTATTTCAGCACATTTACACTTCACCTTGTTGAAGATGAGCAACAAATAGCTTGCAACCATGCCAAGCCTCATATGGAGTGATAGACTGTAGCGCTTTAGTGGGATACATGTTAAGTACATATGCTACACACATAACAACCTCAACCCGAAAACTATGTGGCAAAGCTTGACTTTTGGCCATACACCTCGCCATCTCCATGAGTGGCCTGTTCTTCTCTTTAGCAACTCCATTCTCTTGAGGTGTATACGGCACTGTACATTGATTTTTTATCCCACGTTTAGGCATAAATGCATTAAAGTTAGAAGACATACATTCCCCCCCCTTGATGAGAACGGAGGGTGCCTATTTTACATGCTCATAGATTTTCAACTGAAACCAGAACTCGTTGAAACACATAAAAACTTCATACTTTGCTTTCAATGGATATACCCATGCATCCTTGGAGAAATCATCAATGAAAGTCACGAAGTAAAGATAATTTCCAAAAGAGGGAGTCTGCATATGACCAAAGACATCACTATGAACAAGCCGCAATTTTTACGTAGCTCGAATTGAACCATCTTTTGGAAATTAGGAATGCTGCATTTTTCCCAAAATACAACCTTCACATACATGTTTATTGGGTGCCTCAAGTTTGGCCAAAGAGGACACCAGTTTGGATTTCTCTAGGTATAGCAAACTAGTAAAATTCAGATGACCAAAACATGCATGCCAAAGCTTTGCATCTCACATAGCCTGAGAATCATGTAGTGCACATGCTAAATCATTCAAAGATTTTTCATAATCTATGAGATTATGCAAGTCACGAGATAAAATGTCAGAAGCAATAATCACGTGGCCATTTGATAGATCATGAACCATACATCTATCATCAATGAATTTCACAACCAAGTCAATCTTGGCTAAACCCGAAACTGATAAAAAATTATTCTTGATCCCTAACACAATACAACATGTGACAAAGTGAAGGAACTACCATCAGTAGTAGTCAAAATGATCTTACCAACTCCCATGACACGATAAGAGGAGTTGTTGGCGCATGTGATAGTATTCCCTATAGGGGCACGCTCTAGTGAAGAGAAGAAACTGCATTGCGAGGTAATATGTTTGGTCGCCCCACTATCAAAGTGCCAAACATGTGCGTCTACTGTAGACATGCACTTCTTATGAGAAGATGGAGAAAAACTCCAAACAGTAGTAAACACCCATTCTTCATCTTGTAGAAGATTGACACTCTGTTTTTAGTGTAGAGGCCTCTGCAACAACCATTATGGCTTCTTTCTTCCTTGCCTCTTTAGCAACCGGTTTTGGACAATTCTAAATGACATGATCATTTGCTTTATAGTATTTGCAAAACAATTTTTTCTTTTCTGATCTCTTCTCATCAATGTCTTTCTTCTTCAATTGTGCAGACTTAGCAGATTTTTGCTTACTACTTGACGAGCTCCATTTTCCTTTCTGACTAGCCACGAAAGCTTGATTTGCAACATGCATAATAGAACTGTTTTCCACAGACTGATCTTCTTGCAACATAATAGAAACTAACTCTTCAAATGTTACGACATTTGGATTGTCTTTCATCATCAAATCAAAGAGTAGAAGCAAAATTCTAATATGAGTCAAGAAGACTATTCAGAAGAGTCTGTACAAGTGAACTATTAGGAAGGACTTCATTAGTAGAAATCAATTGTTTCTTCAAATCCTTGATCTTTGTCAAAAAAGCTATCCTTAGAATCAACTTCATTCATGTGCTCACTCTCCAACTGTTTTCAGAGGTAAGCAACATGAGCTTCATTCCTAGCCTGGTACAATGTGGTAAGTGTATCCCAAGCATCCTTAGCTATTGTGCAAGAGCGAATATGAGGTGTAATGGCATGTTTGACGGATGAAGCTATCAATGCATGTGACTAGGCATCTCTACCATGCCAACAAATTTGCTCTATAGTAGGTGCAATAGAAACCGCAACACGAATAGGAATCTACAAAATATCACCATCTTCAACACCTTGTGCATCAGCTTGAATACTTGTAGTTGTAATAAGTGTAGGTGTGATAGGAAGTTTTTCAACACCGTACACAATGTTCCACAGTCCTTTTGCAACCAACACATGTCGCATCATATGAGCCCATAATGGGTAGTTGGTACCATCCAACTTATCCTCAACAGCCCACATATGGAATACATCACTACTTTCAACCATGGCCGGTGACTAAAATACCTTGATGCAAAAAATTGACTCTATCTCAAAAAGTTGAAAAGAACTGCCCAGATGAATTCTAAATTAACTTGTAGTAGACTTCGAGACGCGTATACTAGCGAACCAAAATTGGTATATACCTTTGGCATAAAAGTGTAGGTGATAGTGCGTCTTGAGGTTAGAACGAGCTCAGATGGTGATTTCAACACCACAAAGCCAAGATGTTTTGATCTCTAAAACACCCTGAATATGCTCAACAAAATTTATGGGATTTTGAGACTACAATCCGAGAGGTGTTGATGATGCCCTAGATGAAGTGACAACCTACTCTGATACCAATTGTTGGATTTAGACATGTGTGGAAGCACATGAATAGCAGAAGGAAGAAGAAGAAGCTTGGAGCACAACACACAATACTGAATGTATTACCACTAGAATGTACAAAGAAAAGTAGCCCACTAGAGCAATAGCTGTATATAAAAGCTGAGGGAAGAAAAACTCCTGAAGGGGGAAAAAACTGCCCTAGTAGTCCTAGAGTGTTCACATAGATCACTACCTAAATATATCTGTATTAAGAACTTCTCTATGCTATGGGAGTCTTATAGAAAGACCTAGAAAACTCT
>CM035426.1:6602769-6610269 GCA_020310875.1 Ceratopteris richardii
TCCTTGACATTCACCATGATAGTGAGTGAGGGGGTGCATAGCTCACATGCACCCAACAAGAGCTTCATGGTGTGGAGGTCTTTACCTAAGATACTCTCTGAGGGGCTGATGTTCCTTATCCCTAAGGAGGGTGGGAGTCTTAATGCGATTAGACATTGGTGGCCAATGAGGACTCTCAACTGAGCCTAGAAAGTTCTTGGGAAGCTCTACGTTTTGAGACTACAACCTATGCTTGAGTCCTTCATCCAGCTGATGCAACCTAGTTTGTTAAGGTTCAAATTACCCTCTACAACATATTCATGTTCCAAGAAGGAGTTTGCTTGGCTCCTATGTGTAATACGCCTCTTGCTATCTTACTTCTTGATATCAATCCAAACCGAAAAAATGTTGATTGGGTGTTTGATGAGGAGACTATGCATCTTATGGTATTTTTCACTAGCTAGATTAAGGTTGTTTCTTCACTCTATAGATTCCTTCCACAACCAGTAATTAGTGGCTGATGGTCATGGGGGAGCGGATGCATTTCAGCATCTCTTCTGTGTGGTAGGGATCTTCATTGGCTCTTACCTTATTTCTTTTCTTTGATGAGACCATGAGCTCCTCTTTGAGTGCTCGGGACCATGGTTTATGTAGACTTTGGCTTTCTATTAGAGAGGACGCACTTTTGGATGCTATGTTTGTTGAGGATATTTTTTCCTACTTGCATGGCCCCAAGGCCAATATGTCCCACTTTCATATGGCATTAGAGATATTTTGTGATGTACAAGACGATGAAAAAAATTGGCATAAATCAGATGGTTTTTGGGTTCACCATGGCATGCATCCTAGGTCGATTCTTGATGCTCAGTTTTAGTGGAACTCTCATTGCACTCCCATTCCTTATCTAGGCTACCACATTGGCTTGGAGCTATTGGCTGAGAGTAGATCACACCTCTCCTCCTCAGTATCAGGTGGAACTTGATGCATTAGAGCACTTCTTACTTATCCTTGATTAGGAGAGTTCTGCTGGCTAACTAGGTCCTCGTAACCATGATATGGTATACTACCTCTTGCTGGATCTTTTGGAGCTTCTGTAATAGCAACGCTCAATGGCTCATCATGACATTTTTGTGGTCTTGAGGAGATGGTAGCCGTGCTCTAGCCATGGTTTCTTGTCTTTTCATCATTCTTCTGAGTTTCATAGTGGCTACGGGATTGTTGATCCCACTTTTCAGAGTATATCCCTAGTGGGCAAGTTTATCATTTGCGGATTGCTCTGTGGTCCCCAACCACTGAAGGAGTTTCTTCATCAAAGACTTGACATGTTTACGCTAGCTCATGTTGGTCCCTAGAAGCTTAAAAGTAAGTGGATTTTACCTAAAGTGCAGCATGTTGGGCTCTTAGGAAGGACTTAGGATCACTTTGCATGTAGTATATTGAGGACTTGGAAGCAATTAGGTCCTATTCTTGTTGAGATCTCGCTTTCATGTAGTTAGGAGTGACTCTGAGAGCCTATGATCTTTAAACATGTACTTCATAGTGAGAGAGGATTTATGATGGGTTCCAAATTGTATGTTTTTTAGGGGAGGGCATTTATCAAAAGCCCTAGACATAGTGGTGGTGATCGGCTACAAGTTAGGGAGCTCATGGAGGATTAATAGTGGGACAAATGGATTGGGATGTGTGGGGTTCTCTAGATGATTAATAATATTAAGTCTATTGTTTTGGGGGACTGGGGGATATGTTGAGATACCAAGCTCAACATGTGATGATCGAGGATGACATATATCACGTTTCATTTATTTGACATGTATAGTGTTTACTCTTAAAAGTCAAGCCTTGAAGACGACCAAAATTTATTACGGTGTCTTTCTAGTACTTTCCCATATTCTGTCTCTGGCATAAAAGTCTCAAGGTCATGTAGTTTGGTGTCTCTGGTGTTTTTTCATAATTTTTGGTACTTTTCCAATGTTATAAAAGTCTCCAAGGTTATGCATTTTTGGTGTCTCTTCAATGTCTTTCTAGTACTTTTCGATACCTTTTTTTAGTAGTCCAGTAGTTTGGTATGTTCGGGCATGCAAGTGTTTCAAATATTTTCCAAAAGTCTCATAGGAATGGATGAAAAGTGGACCTATTAGATAGAGGCTTCATATAACGAGTTTTAAGTATCAAGAAACCTCAACCACTTTCCTAAATCATAGCTTATAGAAAATGTTAAAGAGGATAATTGAGATATTCTTGCAAAATTGTAGGAGCACTTTTGGACAACCTATTTATGTATGAATCAAAGTCATGAAGATACATCAATGACCTCTACTCTCTTCCTAGAGGTAGTATAGAGTGTACGAAAGTTGTTGTATGTAGTTCCCTTGCTTAGTTAGTCATTTTTTTCAGCTCATTCTTCTTTGTAGTTAGCCATTTCTCACTACCTCTCTGAGGAGTGAGCTAGTTGATAGCACCATTTTGTTTTGGTCCTAACTACTTTTTTCGGCATCCATTTAAAGTGGTTTGCTTGCATTTTCTTGTTTATATATTCAATTCAAGGTGATGTGAATTTTGTGTCTATAATCTAAGTATCTTTGAGTGGTGTGGTAAATGGTGAAGGTGTGTCTCTCCACATAGAAAGACAACAATACTCACAGCTAGTCTAACTTGTAGAGAGACAAAATAGTTACTAAGGTTCACTATGGTAAACAATCTCTGAGGGCCTTATACCTTAAAAAGCTACATAGGGGTGTTGAATCTCCCCAATAGAGGTATCAGAGCATGTCAAAGCATTCGAGACTCTTGAAAAAAGTCAGATCAACTACCTAAAGCTAGTAAAGCTCTTAAGAAAGGACTTGTAGCAGATCGGTGAGATACATCAGTATCCAAAAGTGGATTTTGAAGCTTGTAGCAAGTTCTTCAATACATATGAAGGGAGAAAGCAACCAACAGGTAATCATTTTGAATGTTTCCTACTCCATCAGAGTCAAACAAAATTTGGACGCATAGAATCATAGGCAATGATTGAGTATGCTACCCAAATAGAGAAGTCGGAGAAAGTAAACTACCAACCCTGGAGATTTTTGGCTAGCAATTTGTTCATGGGGAAGGGACTATGGGGATTAGTTAGTTTAGTAGAGCTTAGGCCTAAATATGGAGAGCCACTCACTCAAGCACAAGAAAAGGAAGTGGATGAGTGGATTGAAAGAGATAGAAGAGTCATATTCATCTTATCTCAACACATTCGTAATAGCAAGATTGATCATATCCAAGACTTGGACTCATCCAAGAAAGTGTGGGAGGCCTTGGAGAGATTATACTCCACCTTCACAAAGGCATGGAAGATTCAGCTCAAGAATGAGTTGAAAAACTTAAGAAAGCCTTCAAATAGTAGCATTAATGATTATATCCTCAAGCTAAAAGGGATGGTTGATGCCTTGGGATCAATAGTCAGCTCCATGAATGATGATGATTTGGTATCTCATACATTGAATGGGCTAAGGGATGATGACAAATGGAGGCCTTTCACTACTTTAGTATATATGTGGGACTCATTATCAAATTTTGAGCAATTAGTCACGCTCATGGTGAATGATGAAATGAACCTCAATGGAGGTCATTCAAAGGGCAATGAAGCCCAAGTCTTTTATGAAGGTAATGGAAAAGGAACGAAAGGTGGAAACAATGGACAAGGCAAAGGTAGAGGAAGATCAAGCAATGATGAAGATCCATGATGCAAAGAAATGGTAGAAGAGAAAGCATAGAAACCAATAGGGAAATGTTTTTTAATTTGCATGTTCCAAGCACACAAGGGGATGTAAAAACAAGGGATGACACAAAGCATAGGATCACACACATAGATGATGTTCCTTTGGATGAAAACATGAATGAAAAATGTCTTAAAGAGTGTAACATCAGATGGTTGAAAGAAGGATGTTTTGTGGAAGACCCAAATCATGACTACAAACTGATAGCTAAAGGAAAGAAGCAAGGAAGAATATTCACCATGGAGGTAAAATGACCCTCATCACATATAGTCTATTTGACAATTGGTAGTAAGCAAATATCTCAGGTGGATTTAAGGCACCAGAGGATTGGGCACATAAACCTTCAAACACTGAAGGATATGCAAAGGAGAGGAGTGATAAGTGGTCTTGAAAATTTCCGCTCTCAAAGTATGCGACCCTTGTGCAAAGCATCTCAATTTGGGAAGCAAGGAAGGCTTCCATTGAAGAAGAGGAAACAAAGAAGTGTATTTTTCTTGGACCTCATTCACACCGACGTATGGGGACCGATTAAAGAACCCTCATTGGGAGGAAATCGGTACTTTGTTATCTTCATTGATGATCATATGAGGATGACATGGTTGTATTGTATGAAGTCAAATGCTAAAGTTTTTAGTCACTTTAAAGTTTTCAAAGCACTTGTTGAAAAGAAAATGGGTAACTACATAAAGATCCTTAGATCTGATGGAGGGGGAGAATACTTCTCCAAGGATTTTTCTGAATTTCTAAGTCATAACTCCATCAAGAGAATATACATGCAAGTACATATCTCAACAAAATGGGATTGTCGAGAGGAAAAGACACATAGCTAAAGAGGCAAGGTCAATAATCAACGAGATGAATGTGCAGAATTGCTATTGGAAAGATGTAGCAAGTACAACCATATACATCAAGAATAGATGCCCCACTTTAGGTTTACATGCTTTAATTTCATATGAAGCATGATACCGTAAGAAACCAGATCTATCTTAACTCAAGAAATTTGGATGTGTATGTTATGTGCAATTGCCTTATGAACTAAGGCATAAACTTGAAGAAAAAGCTTAACACACATTTTTATTTGGTATTCAAGAGAGCAGAAGGGTTTTAGATGCTATGATCCTAAAACCAAAAACTAAAGATATCTAGATATGTTATCTTTGATGGATTGTTTCCATGGTATGGTGTGAAAGATTCATTAGAGGTTGAAGAGATACACGATGCTGAAAGGAGACACATAAAAGACCAAGAAAATGTGAAAATTTTCTATCCTTCAAATTCAAGAAAAAGATTAGAGGGCATCAAAACATCTCCATGGAAAGGGATATTGAGAAGAAATCCTACTTTAAGTGAAGAAAGTTCTACAAGAAGCAAGTACATGGAGAAAAAGGTTGATGGGTGCAATCCTATGGCATACATGGATAAAAGTAGTGAGGGAGAGTTTGACATAATAAAACTCCAAGTGTAAAGACATAAAAAGAAAGAAGAAGAAGATTCATTAGGCCCTCAAGAGAGAAGTAGCTCATTAAGAGAGAGATATCTAGTTCAACGACTAACTTATGACTCTTTAATTGTTAAACACTATGCATATATGAGTCAAGTAGTTGCCTGCGAAGAGCCTAATTGGTTTGAAGATACAAGCAAGTATGAAGAACGGAATCAAGCCATAAATGAAGAGTAAAAGGACTCAAGGAGAACCATACTTGGTCATTGGTGCCTAAAACCAAGGACATGAAGGTTATCAACAACAAATGTGTATACAAGGTGAAAAGAAATTTAGATGGCAACATATTTAGGTATAAAGAAAGGATCATAGCCAAGGGGTTTGCATGTACCTATGGTATTGAATTTGAGGAGACTTTCAACCGTGTAGCAAGGATGGCTACAATAAGAACTCTCATTTCAATTGCGGACTCAAAGAGTTGGAGGATCCACCAACTAAATGTGAAGAATGCTTTCGTAAACTGTCACCTAAAGGATACTATTTTCATGGATCATTTGAAAGCTTTTGAAGATCAAAGGTATCCAAGTCATGTGTGCAAGATAAAGAAGGCTATTTATGGTCTAAAGCAAGCACCAAGAGCATGGAATCAAAGGTTACTGGATTACATTCCAACTCAAATCCATGGAGTAGAAGATAGTGTGGAAACTTTAGTCTAGAGAATTCATCGACTACATCCAAGAAAGGTATAGAAAAGGTTTTTGTTGGTAATAAAACATCTACAAGCTTTAAAGATATTGATGGAGATTCTGAAGGGATTTGATGGTGATGCACCACGATGCACTCTTCTTAGTCGAGAGCTCCCCGGATGATATCCTTGGAGTAGAAAACAGAGCTGCTAAGGCCGCACACAGTAGCCTGCGCTTAGAGTGTAGAATACACATAGAAACACAATACACAGGGAGCATGAAGGCAAACTTCTTAGGGCTTACAAATGCGGTCAAACATACAGTCTGTGATTAACTAGGCCACTATATGTTTTATTAAAGAAAATATACAAAGAAGTGTTCGGTGGCCATTTGGCCTTTCACATGGACACTAACCGTAATAGTCTCCCACTAAAAGCCAATATGGCCAAAGTAATCATGGGAGAAAAAATAATAAATGATAAAGAATACATGAGTGTAATTATACAAACTATACCTCCCACCTGATGGGCATGTTACACAGTATACAAGTGACTGTGTAAGATCATGAATCAAGTAACCCCCATCAAGTGACAATAGTGTCCGAAGCTATCATGTGGTAGAGCTTTAGTCAAAGCATGTGCACCATTATCTCGAGTGTGAACTTTTCATGGATAATGTGCTCAGTGGCTAAGAAATCTCTTATGAAGTGATACCTCACCTCAATGTACTTGGCCTTTGCATGATAGACTAGATTCTTAGCCAAAGCAATGGCACTTTGATTGTCAAAGAGCAAACGAGGTACATGCTGAGGTAAACCCATATCACAAGCAAGATGAGAAAGCCACAATGCTTCCTTACATGCCTCACTTTCTACACCTGTAGAGGAGGTACTGGGGTATCTACCTTTAATAGGAGCATACACCAAGCATTCCAGTACTTCACCTACTCAAGGGAGGTTCTCCTTAGCGAAATATACCCTTTAACACTTCTATGAGCAGGCAGATATCAATTATTGCACGGAATCAGATGATTACAAGCTAGGCAGAAGAGAGGCTTAAAAGTTCATGCTCTAGGCTAACGTGCCACTCCAGAACTAAACAACATCAATACAAGGGACTCTTCCGATCCGTACAATGGACACAACTAGATGCAGATTAGCACTGATCAATACAAAGTATGAAAACTTACTCTAAGGGGAAGAGCACGATATACTAATAACTCACACTAAATGAGAAAACCAAGCCACTCTCTTCACACTACTGTGCTATTAGCCCTCCACTAGGAAGCCCACGCTCTGTATCTTCACCACAGAGTGACTTCCTACAGTAGGCTTGAAGCCACAAGGTGCAAAGAGAGGACCTCTGTATGTACGTATGTAAGTGTGTGTATCTCCAATGTATTTAAATGAACACAAATCCATTGCTTTTATAGGGTTCAATAGGCCAAGAGGGCCTTGCCGATTCCTCACGTCCACTGATCACGCGCCGGTTGATTGCCCAAAATTGAAGGGTTTAGGTCAATTATTCCACTTGATTTGAATTGGATCCACAAAAATAGGCAGTCTTCATGAAAGGTTCGCGGCAACAATCATTTCTCCACCTCCACTTTTACCAATTAACCTTTTACCCTTTTACTTGCAATC
>CM035426.1:6615269-6645269 GCA_020310875.1 Ceratopteris richardii
GCATAGAAGATCACCTTATAACCAAGGTTATCAAGTTTACCAACTGACATCAAATTGCGTGATAACTGAGGTACATGGCGTACATTATGCATAGTAAATTTTGAACCATCAATGAATTGCACAACCACATCTCCAATCCCCACAATGTCATACTGGTAAGAATCACGAAGTCTCACGGTACCAAGAGACTTTGGTGCATAAGTAGAGAACCATTCTCTGTGTGGTGTCACATGCAAAGAACACCAAAATCTAGCAGCCACGTGTGGGAAAGAGAATCAGGCATAAGTGCCTCACTTTGCATAGTATTATCAAGTGTCAACACATGAGCATCATCAGAAATAGCATTAATTTCTTCAATCTTCACAGTCAAAGTGGATGGTGCAAGTAATTGTTTAACATGCCCATCAACATTCTCTCCTTTGCCTTTAGCATTCTTTAATGCATAACAATCTTTCTTCATATGTCCTTTCTTATGACAATAATGGCATTCCATATCCCTCTTCCTTGATTTACGTTTACTCTTATTCCATTGACCATTCTTTTCCTTGTTCTTGGTCTTGCAACATTGCTTCCTTTCTTATGACAATAATGGCATTCCATATCTCTCTTCCTTGATTTACTTTTACTCTTATTCCATTGACCATTCTTTTCCTTGTTCTTTGCTTGGTAAGAATCGCGAACATTATATGCATCACCACTCTGAGATCCAACCATAGATTTTCTATGAATCTCCTCACTCAAGAGTGCTCCACATATGTCATCATAGACGAGTTTACCACCAGGTCCACTATTGCTAATAGGTGTGCAAAACGTATCCCATGATGATGGCAGGGTGCATAACAACAATAGTGCTTTCATCTCATTATCCATATCTATTTTTAGAGCCTGTAACTGGGAGAATATAGCATCAAACTCATTTAGATGAGCAACAACACTATCTGTGTCCTTCATGTGAACATCATATAATTTTCTCATCAAATACACTTTATTTGATGCCGTCTCTTTTTCATATGTATTACATAACTTCTTCCAAAGCTCCTGTGCACTTTCACACTCTAATATTGTAAAGTAAACATTATCTACCGAATGTAAGAAAATGGTAGACTTAGCCATGTCATCTAACTCATCCAAGTCATCTTTATCCATGTCAACAAGCTTCTTTGAAATCCCATTTACTGGCTTCCATTGCATCCTTTGAATTAGCACATCTTTAATCTTATTCTTCCGTAGAGCAAAGTTTGTGCCATCAAATTTTCGGATCTCAAAATGTTATTTGCCCTGCAAGTTATAGCTCCTTCTCGGAACACAGGCACTAGACCCTGATCCACCTGATGTGCCTGAGACCTCTGATGCCATGATGGTAGAGAACTGGATAGAATTATAATGGAGCTAGAAGAGTCCAAAAACCATAAGATAAGTGTATCAAGGAGTAAATCGACCACTATATAGTCGGCTAAACCAAAAAATTGGAAACATTTTGCTAGAGTATCCTCTACAAAATAAGCATATGACTAGTGTCAAACTATCATAAAACTGCAAGTACTGACATGTTTTCCTGCATAGTGAATCACTGACTCCACTGCACATAATCAGTTACCCAACAGAAGCCAACTAGGCTTATCGAGCACCTATGAACAACTATCATACATCTCCTATGGTGAGGCTAGGTAAGTGTTCCACCTGCATCACCGAAGAGGCCCCGACATCTAGGTGTCTCCTAGTTATGAAAACCTCACCACGACCCTCTTTATCAAATGTAAAAGGCTTTATGCAAAAATGTAACCGCTATGTCAATGACCACATGGACGTACATAAGCGGTATCCACAGAAGCATACATAGTGTGTATGTGCTTAATATATGCAATAAAATGACACTAAAAGGCTGAACACATGGCCCAAAAACTACCAAACAACAACTACAAGTGTCTCTCAACTTTGATGTTTTAACCTCAAAAACCTACATAAATTTGTAGCATCTGCTCCCACCAAAACTAAAAACCTTGCCTGACAGATTGATATTTATTATTGGATAAGTACAAAGAATACTCTTCTTGATGTTCTTGGACCTGTGTGAAGAGAACTATGTGCAAAAGTACTCCAAAATATCTCCAAAAAACACCCCAAAAATGCTTCAAAAATAGGGTTTGAAAGCAAAGAATGAAGCTTTGAGGGACCAAAACATGCTCAAGGTAATCTCAAACTTAGTCTTTCTCCTTCTTCAGACATTACAAGAGTGTAGCTTAGTGGCAAGAGATTGCCATGGTTAAGCGAGCTCTGGAGGGAACAATATTGGGATGGGTGACCTCCTCGGAAGTACCGGGAACCTCTATCTTCCTTGATCGTTGACATCCTCGCTCGTGCATAGCCAACGGCACCAATGGTGACTTCAGTGACTCGGATGACAAGGTGTGCCAAGGTTTATGCCTTGGTTGCCACCTTAGTCGTAAACCTTAGAGAAAGCCGAGGGGGGAGGGTGGGGGAGGAACCTTGATGAGGAACTTGGATTAGAAGATTCGAGGAATAAGAAAGGCATATTCAGATAACATAACAAGAAGAAGTATGATAGTTACAAGGCTCCTTGTTTTGCCTAGATGACCAAGGTAATACAATGTGCTAAACCTTCTTGTTTTGAAGATGCAATTGGAAATGCAGATTGGTAGAAAGCTATGGATGAAGAGATGGGTCCGCTTTATGGAAATGAAAAATGGAAGTTGGCTCCATTGCCTCCAGAAAAGAAACCCATTGGCTACAAGTGGGTTTACATGGTAAATAACAATGTTGATGGTTGTGTAAGTAGGTATAAAACATGATGGGTATCTAAGGCATATCGCCAAACATATGAGATTGATTATGAGAAAACTTTTGGTCCTATAGCAAAAATGTCTTCTATGAGAGCACTTATTGCATTAGCTACAACAAAAAGATGAATTTTGCATCAAATGGATGTGAAGAAGTCTTTTTACATGGTGAGTTGTAGGAAGAAGTATACATGGAGCAGTCAAAAGGATACGAGGATTTAGAGCACCCGAAATATGTTTGTAGCTTTCAAACGGCTTTGTTTGAGCTTCAACAAGCCCTCGTACTTGCCATGCAAGAGGATTGCAAATTATTGAACCATTATTGGATTTTCTATGTGTGATATAGATCACTCATCATAGGCAAGGAAGGGTGATGATGGAATCATGATTGTGGCTATTTGCATTGATGGCTTGATTATAGCTGGTGATAATGAAGAAATCATTAAAGAGTTAAAGAAACAAGTTCAACATGTCATAATCGAGGATGAATCATATCACTTATCATTTCTCTGACATGTATAGTGGTTATATTGATATATGTTAGGGGTACTTCATTGAGCTTTACTAGATTTATCTACCAAGGGTGATGGCATATTTGTTTCTTTCTAGGGCACTCCTTCGTGGGCATTAGGTTCTTCCTAAATTTGTTTTTTATACATTGTACTCATTGTATTATTGTATTAAGTCATTCTTGTATATTCTCTATATGTAATATAAGAATAAGAATATCACTCTTCATTTCCTCAATCTATGCACGCTTCTCTCTTTGTGTGTGAGAATGTGTGAGAGCTATCTTCCTTATCTCCTTCTCTTGTAGATCCTTCCCCCCATTGCACATATAATGTGACACTTTTTTTTGCGATTGGGGATTTTGGATGATTCATTAGTATTGTTGAGGAGTCTATGATCATCTCCAACATTTTTCTAGCAAATCAGTGTGGTGGTCACTAGAGATAGAACATAGCACATTGACATTGATCCTAAGGAGTTTTAGGCTGACCACGATTGGTGTATATGGGCTTGGGAAGCACATCCATTGTCCTACTTGTAGTGGCATGTTGGGGAATGGTAGTGACAGGACCCCTACTCTTCCCCTAGGAGCCCTACTATCCTCCTCCTTTACTATATTGTGTGAATCTGCCATCATATACTCCACTCTCACTAGCATGACATCCTTGGAGTGGTAGAATATTGGCATGATCATGGCTTGTCGAAATTCCTCTCTTCCTTTCCTCACATATTTGAAGTGGTCAAAAGCCTTGCCATAATTTTTGTTTTCAATGCTTGGTTGCTTAGAAGGATATTTTTAGCAATACTTGACTGTGTCATGGAGGACCATCCCCTGACTGCATAGGTTTGGCTTCCATACTAAGTCACGATGGCATTATTTATGGGACCATCCCATAACTGCATAGGTTTGGCTTCCATACACATTTGGCTAAGGATCTTGAGACTCATGAACTAGAGAGATGGGACTCAATTGATGTCTTAGGGAGCAATAACCTATGGAACACTCTCTATGTTGACCCCTAGTTATGAGCACATGCCTAATAGTATTACCCTCTCATGTTTGGAGAGGGACCTTCCCACCACACAAAACATTGGTGTCTCATATTGGAGTGGGGAAGGTAACCCTCATTGGGAGATGATCACTGGCCTTATGGTTTGTTTGGTGAGCAAGGTGCCGATGCATCTTTGAGAAGTGATCGATTCCCCCAACTAATAGTGTTTAGGATTTTTGACATGAGCTCATTCACACACTTGGGGGGAAGTTGGAATGTCTTGAGGGTAATTCTGATGGCATGATTTGATGGCAACTTTCATTTCTTTGGCTTTGGAACAAAGGAACTTTTTTACTTCTCAATGAGATAAAATCCGATGGAGCTACTAGCCGCTTGCTTGGCTTCTCCCCCCATCCCCCTTGGAGCAAGCTGTCTCTATTATCTTGTGTAGTGTGAGTATATAAGGTTCATTATCCTCGAAGTCCATGCCTTTTGTTCTTGATCCTTGAGTGGGAATGTAGCCAAATGGGCATTTTTATATAAACTAATAAGAGGATCTTTTTATGGAAAAAAAATCTTTAATTTGTAACCTTCGAGAACTTGAGTTCCTTTCCATTTCTTTCTTTGATGTCCTTGATGGATTCTTCATGTTCACATGTAATAATTGATAATCTACATACACACATAAGTAGCCAAATGTTTCACCTTCTCTTTTGTAGAATAATGATGGATCTGCTTTGCTTTCTTTTTAATATATATCCACAATTCTTAACTAGTCTAGACACCTTTGATTCCATGCCCATAGAGCTTTTTTGATATTATATAAAGCCTTTTTTAACCTACAAATCTAATTATCCCCGATTGTATCTTCAAACCCTAATGGTTGGTTCATGTGTACTACCTCCTCTAGCTCTCAATTAAGAAATGAATTCTTCACATTAAGATGACACATCTTCCAATGCTTACTATCTACAAATGTAATTATTTTTTTGATGGTAGGAGCCATAGAGCTAAAGGTTTCTTGATAATATACTCAATATTTCTAGGCAAAGACTTTAGCTAAAAACCTAGCTTTATACATAGCAATGCTACCATTTGAGTTCTTATTTACCTTATCTACCCACTTTCTCTATGAAGTTCATATCCTTCTTCCTTGGCACGAATGTCCACGTGTGATTGTCTTCCAAAGCCTTGATCTCCTCCTACATAGCCTCTTGTCATTGCTTACATGTATTGTCTTCTTAAAAGCATGTGGATTCTTCAACAACTTGAGTCATAAATGCATAGTGTCTAACCAAAATGAATCATAGGTAGCTCTTTCAGCTTGATCACTTACCCTATTAAATCTTCTTATCTCACAATTCCATTGATTTCAATATTTATCATTGATGTTCAAGCTCTCCCCCTTCTTTGCATGATGGTTTGCATTGATCGCAATCCATAATTCTTTGATATTCTTTCATCTCTCTGACTTTAGCTTTGCCCTTGCTCCTTGCATCACTAAGTTGGCTTGGTGTAGGTCTTTTTCCATTCCATTATGAGTGTTTACTATAATCCTTTGATCCATTAAGGGCTATGCTTTTTGGTTCTTCAATTTCTCTTGAAGTCTTGCTTCCTTCCTAATCATGTAGCTCCATACATACACGCAAAGAATATCAGGTAAAATTCGATCCAATATAACATCCATTTATACCTTTAGCTCCTTTTTTGTGGTCTCATAGCATATATATCCCTTCTCTTGAGCTATGTATCTTATAAACATATGTCTTATCTGATGTATAATAATTTTGCTCCTTAATTTACCTAGAATAAACTCATAGAAAATACATGTAAACATTCTCAAGTGTCATATATCTTGCTTTCTATTGTAGCAAGCTTCACAAGATGTTTTAGCATGTATGCCTGATAAGGTTGATCTATTCATCGTATATTCAAGTGGTTGCTACATCAGACCATATCAATTAGGCATTCCCCTTTCCTTCATTTTAAACCTAGCACATTTTGTGATGTACCTATGCTTCCTTTCTACTATACCATTTAGTTGGAGTACGTATCTCCATATGATTTGTTATTTAATGCCATTTGACTACAAGAAATTAGGGAATTCATGAGAGAAGTATTCTCCCCCTCTATTTCACCTTGAACACTTGATGCACCCTATCAAATTCCTTCTCAACAATAGATTTGAACTTATTGAAGTAATAAAGTGTATGCTTCATATTGGCAAGCCAATTCATCCTTGTACAATCATAAATGAAAGCTACAAAGTATCTAATTTACCTACAATTAACTTCTACTTTGATGGCCCCAAGACATATTTATGAAGTATTCCAAGTGGATGATAGTTCACATCAATTCTCTTCTTGAAAGATAACCTATTCTACTTACCCAATCCACAAGTTTCACACAAGTTCTGAAGATTTTTATTGTAGAGATTTGGTAATCCAAGCACAAAATGCTTCCTTTCCATATCCTTCAATATCTTTGTATTGACATTTTCATACCTATTGTGCCATAGGTCCAATTACGCCACCTTTCCACTCCCATATGTGAAGTAGGTAGTATGGATGAAATTTGGCTTCACATCCACTGTGAATAGCCTTCCCTCCTTCCGACCTTTGGCTACTAATCTGTAACCATCCTTAGGGTTTTCAAAAAATAATCAATTATCATTAGATTTGACTTCCAATGCTCTTTTAACCATTTGACCCACAAAAACAAGAGTCTTTGTGAATGTGGGAATACGAACATCCTTCAAAAACATAGCCTTGTAGGACCTATCCTACATAACACCACCTGTATGTGCGATACCATGGGGGTATCAACACCTCTCTAAACATGCCCTTTGAATGATATTACATGCATATTTGAGAAGAAATCCTTATTTGAGCTTGTGTGTTTGGTGCATCCACTATTAATGTACCATGTGCTTGACCATTCTGTTTTTAAGTTACTCATTTGGATCATAGCTAACATACTTTCATTCTCATTTGAATAAACTTAATAGTTAACTTTTCCTTTGTATGACGAATTCTTCTTTTCCATTTGATAAAAATCCCTTGCATAGTCACCATACTTGCAAAATAATAAGAATCCTTTTGAGTTGCTATTATCTAGAGTCCCATTGCACCTTCCTAATCTTCCTATTGATGAAGAGAACTTGCTTGGTTGGTGTTGATCAAGACCTCCATTTAATCCTCTTTCTTTCCTTCCTTTGCCTCTACTTGATTTCTCCATCTACTTCTTCGTTTACCTGCATAAAATGCTTGGGTTTCATTGCCCTTTGCCTTTGAGCCTCCAATGTTTATATTGTCAATGACCATCAAGGCCATCAATTGATCAAAGTTAGGAAGATTATATTTGGCATACATTAGGAAAAAAGGTGAACCCTGGATGGGCCTTTTAGCTTAAGGAGTGATTAGTGATGGACCAATCAGAAGAGGATGGTGGCCACAGCCTATACCCTATAAAATACTAGGCTGAAGGGGGAAGAGGGGACAAGATTCCTCTATGTTTAGGGTTGTCTTCTAGAGAGAGAAGAAATCTCGTAATCAGGCTGAGCCCAAAAATTCAAATTTTTTTAAAAGTTGTAGAACTCATGATAATACCATTAAATGACCTCCATATCACTTTTGAGGGTCAAAAGTGCTATTTTTGACTTCTAATTCAAAATCCGTGCATGTTTGTGAACTAAAAAAGTGAATTTTTTCAAAATAACTCAAAAAACTCTATTTTCCCTCTTCAAACTCCCATTTTCATACCCAAAACCTAAAAAGTCATATTTTTCACCTCTATTCCCTCCATACCATACAACAGAAGTGTTGTTTCTCCTCCTAACATTCTCCCAACTTCTGCAGCAATGACAACAACTCTTACTCCCATGGAAAGCTCTAGAGCTCGTAGGAGACCAAATGACGAAGTTCACACAATGATGTGCCACAACATCAAAACAATGGAAGGAAGTTGGCTCCCACAAGAGTTTTGCAAAGGTGCATGGGTGTACATGCAACCATCTAGACTTGGTCCTCATCGTGTTCGAGATCTTGGAAATTTGGATCTTCATTGGAAAGGTAAGCTCTTAGGCTTCAAGCAGCAAACACATGGTGCGATGGTTGCTATTGTACAACATGTCTTCACAGTTTCAACCATGAAGTTAGAAAACTCCAATACAAATAGATATCCAATCCATTGTGAGTATTTCTATTTTTCAATGCTTCATGGTGTTAAATGTCTTAATTACTCATCTCATATGTTTTTCATTGCCACAGTCATATTTCCTTCTAGTTTAGTGGAAGAGCAACCACTTCATAGTCTTACAGGAACTTTCAAAGCATTACATGCAGACATTGGGGCATTAGTGTTTCCAGATGTACCTCCTGCTAAACTTATTCGTGAAAGGATCTTCTTTTACACTCACAAGTACATTGTTCCTTCCATAGATGGTGAATATGGAAGGTTGGAGATTATCAAAGTTGACTTTCTTCTTAGTTTAGAGTGGCTAAAACCTGAATTTTTGATCCATATCATCTTTCAAGTGTAAGATGGTGATGGACATACATAACTCTTTGAAATTCACACGAGTGTCTAGATCAATAGGTCTTCATTGGACTCTACCAATCCATCGCTTTGTTTTCATATTTCAAGGCATTCCTTTTGTAGAAACTCCTACAATGTTCCTATGTAAAGATATTACATACGAAGCAGTAGAAGGATTGTTAGGGGAAAACTTGGGTTATGTAGAAGGATTGTCAAAAGGGGATAGATATCGTTGTAGAATTGGTGACACAGGTATAGGGTTTCGCTATTTAAAACATCGCACCTCATTGTACATCAGATTTTATTATGATCGTTGGATGTGTAAACTAGGAGAGTGGATACCTTTGCAAAGCTCGGAGGGATCTTTAGCTTCATTTGAAATTAATGTGAAGTTACCAAACAATGATATTTTTAGTTAATCAACATTGGAACTTGGCCAACTTGAGAGAGCACTTACTTATCATGGGATATGATGATCTTCATGATTTCAAATTTCGAATATGAGGGAATAAGGTAAGAGTTGTATTCCATATATACATATAGATATATATATATATCTTATTCTATCACTATTGTTCATGATTTGAAAATGTTTTACTCTTTTATGAATTGTCCACAGATTGGAAAGAGATTGGAAGACAAAATCAAGGTTCTTGTAGATTGGAGCATGGATGGAACTAAAATTTCATTGTCATAACTCTTTTTTGTAAAGATACTATGAAACCTGTAAACAAACCTATTTTTGCAATGAAAATTTTTTCACATTTGCTTCAAGGATATTTTGGCCACAATTCTACTTGTATCTGTACATTCTCAAGGTTTTTCTTGAAAGAGCATTCTTATTGTTTATTTTCTTTGATGTGATCTCAAATGTCAAAGTTTTCCTTTCCAAGACTGTTATGTTTTAATTTAAGGAAAAGTCACTTCTATGAAAAAGTGGGACCCATCACTTAAAAATTCTAGAAAAGTTATAAATAGGAGTCCTCTCTCCTCATTTCTCACTTTTGCAACTACATTGAGTGTTAGAGCAGTCTGCATTTGCAAGCTATGGCTTCCACCTCTGTACCTACTAAGAGTGCATGCCACAAGTATCTATAATTTTTGGAGGATTCAGATTATAAAGGTCAACATGACCTATATGATCTTCTCTCCAAGGTTCCTGACCTCCATGGAACCGTGCAAATGAATGCCGATGCTTTGGAGGAGCTACTTCAATATATGCAAGTTCATATATTGCGTTTCTCCATCGAAATACCACCATATGATGGAACTTGGGTTCCATGTGACCTTCTCACCTACATTCACAAAGGTGATGAGGCATTTGCAAAACGATTGAATCGGTTCCAGGTAATTGCAAAGGAAGCAGGGCACCTTCTTGATGAAACTGTGCCACTTATAAGGAAATTGAATAGGAAATGCAAGATGGGTGCAAAATATCTTTCATTCATTGCTGCCACAATTTTCTTTGTGAATGAGGAACCAGAACCAATTCCTCATGAGATCCATCATCTTCTTATAGGTGGTTTTGTCGAGGATAAAAAGGAACCACCTCAAGAACCCTTGAATCTCCTATTACAGAGAGAAGCTATTGAGAAAACTTATCCTCTTGGTGTGGATGATAAGTTGAAAGAAGTGCCTAAGCCATCCACCTCTTCGGAGCCAGGAGCAACTATTCCAGAGGTGGAGATTGAAACTTTTTCGGTGGTTCTTGTCGAGGATAAGAATATTTGTTTTTACATGAGGTAGAGAAGGCATTTGGGCTATGGCTAGATGAATGCCTAAGTTTGTTTTGTACTTTGTCAGAGTGTCCTTTGGATAGTACCTCTGAATTGTTGGAGAAAAAGTGTTTGTCATTTGGTGACTCAGTGGCCGACACAATAAAATTGGTTTGCAGTGACATACTCACAAGTGAACATCAACATATCACAAAAGAACAATTTAGTAATGCACAAGAAAGGATATTGGAATCAAAAGTTCCCGCCTCACCAGTAATCGAGCAAAGTGGGATGTCCCACTCCAGCATTAATTTACAACTTCAAGCATTAATTTACAACTTCAAGAGAGAGGAGAAGAAGAAGATAGAGTTCAAGATGTAAGTATCTTCAATTCATGTCATTCATTCTTACAAACACATGCAGCTACTAATCATAAAACTTTGTGCAGGAGGTGATTGAAGTCGACAAGTTTGCAACACGGAGTGGAGGTGATCGAGTGGATCGTGGAGGTGGCTCATCCCTTGCAAACTACATTGGGAAACTTCCCAAAGAACATTTTGTAATTATCCATAAAGAGTTCAGTCCTCAGGGCCACTTCATGACATGGTGTCTAAAGGCCTTAAGTAAATTGCTTTGTTTATCAACCATCACACAGGGGAGTAATTGTATCTTTTTAGTTAAGAAATCCCTTGTAACTACAACCTTAGGTTCCAACTTCCGTGGAAAGGTCTTAGGTCAAATAGGTATATCTCTAGGTCTAGGAGTTAGAAATGTTGATGAAATAGCAAACTCAATTTTGACTTACACCCTACCCATGGCTTTGGAGCGTCGAAAGAGAGTCATTGAGAAACTCAAAGCCAATTGATGTAAACAATTGAATTAATATCAAATTTTCACTTTGCTTTATTTACAATTGTCTCAAGTATTTCTTTTTGAGTATATTATCTAAAATTCTTTTGGACCTGCATGTGATGTATTGAGGTCATGTAGGGCATTGGGAGGATCTTTAGTTTCATTCTTTTGTACCTTCTTTCTCTCATTTAAGGTCTTGTAGGGCATTGGGAGGCCAAATAAAGCCCTGCCACAGAAACGCGGGAGAAGGCCCTGCAAAATGTTTGCAGGGCCTTCTCTCGCGTTTTTGTGGCAGGGCTTTATTTGGCCTCCCAAAGCCCTACATGAGCTTAAATGAGAGAAATTTCACTAGATGGATATTATCAAGAATGCAAATGCCCTAGGTGACCTTACATGAGACTGAAACTTCACTAGATGGATATTTTCAAGAATGCAAATGTTCTAAGTTTCAAAATGCTCTGCTCATATGTTTCAAAGGTATAGGTAGGTCAAAGTTTGTTCATAATTAACTACTCATGAACTAGCTTTACTACTCATGATCCTTCTTTCATATTTCAAAGGTCTTGTAGGGCATTGGGAGGCCAAATAAAGCCCTGCCACAGAAACGCGGGAGAAGGCCCTGCAAACGTTTTGCAGGGCCTTCTCCCGCGTTTCTGTGGCAGGGCTTTATTTGGCCTCCCAATGCCCTACATGCCCTACATGACCTTAAATGAGAAAGAAATTTCACTAGATGGATATTATCACTAGATCAAAATGACAAGATAAGAAAACAATCACTGATATATGAGAGATTATCACAAGAAAACACATGGAAATGTAAAATGATTGCTCATATTTCATTCTAAATAATGAGATTATAAAGGGAATAGAGGAAAAGTGCTAATGTTTCATTGAAAATGGTAATATTTACAAAAAATCTCTTGTCCATAGAGATCAGTTACAAAACTTAGCTACGATCACCCCTAATTCTCCTAGCCAACTGTATGTCCTTCGGTTGTATAGTGGCTGGCTTAGCATGGATGGCGCACAGGTTGGAATCCTCTAGCATTGATATAAAAAATGCTTCAGCTGCCTCTTGTAAAGCTTCTAAAGCTAGAGCTTGGATCCTTAACCCTGCACAATACCTTTGTAACTCTTCTTTGACCACCCTTGCAAAGGGTCTTCTAGGTATGAGAAGCTCAGCTGTCTTTTGATAGTGCCTTATCTCTGCAAATGCCTTCGTATATCTTCTTCTTCGTTGTGGTGCTCTAGCTTGTGGTGGTGGTGGTCTTCGTTGGACATTTTCTTGTGGTCTTGGTTGGGGTGGTCTACGACGAGGTTGAAAGACTTTCTTCTTCCGTTGCATGCGTCTTGAGCTTTCTCCTTGTTGAGGATGTTGTTGCTGGCTTTGCTCTCTCTCTTGATCATTGGGTATGGCCCCCTGATTTGATGGTAGTGTCATTCCCGCTACAGTAACCCTATGATTTGTAGGTATTTCTTCGTTACCCCATGGTGGCAATGTTTGACTCTCATCACTTGATTGTGAACGTTGTTGAGACACATCCTCATGCAATTCATCAAAATCATCATCAGAAACTACCTGTCTATGAGCACGCTCCTTCACCATTGTCTTTGTTGGTCTCTTTGGTGATGGAGGCTCATCATATGATGATGGTGGTGATTGGGGTTGATTTACGGCCTCTTCCCTAGATTGCCCATGTTCCACTTGTTCATGCAACTGTTCACTCCCAAAGGTATGGCCACCACCTGTTTTGCGATGGGATGCAGAGCGCGAGACACTACGTCGCCTTTTGTGGTGATTCATCCATGGTGGCTTCTGAGTTCCTTGCACATAGGTAGAAAAGTTAATGGGATCCCTCCTTGCAGTTTGCTTTGTTTGTGCCATCCTCTATAGTGCTAGAATGTTGAAATAAGACAATGAGTCAATGTTTCACTTAAAAGGGTTCTGTTCACATCTGAATGGACAAAAAATAGTTTAAAAATTAAAAATTACCTTAAAAAATTGCAAACAAGAGATTAGTGTGTAGCAAACCTTATGAATTATTCTGAAAATGCCATTATTGTATTAAATGACTTCACTTCTATGATGAACCCTTTCGTGTTCTTGTAGCCCGCCATTGAGCATGACGTAAAGGTCCCAATGATGACTTCCATTTTTTACTAGCTAAGTTGTGTTGATTAAATCTTGCAAGTTTTGCAACTTTCGACTCCTTGGCTCGTTCCATTGCATATGTCCTTGAAAATGCAGTACGATAAAACCAATTAAACATCTCTTCCATATAGTTTGATTGCATTACACCACCACCATGTCGTGTGTTCTTGAAGTAAACACCTCTAGCCTTGTAATGTGACTTCTCCATTCCTTGTGTACTTAAAATCTCCAATGAACCATATCGATGCATAAAAAATGCTCCATGTGCAAATAAAATATGCTGAAATGATATAAGTACATATAACACAATCTTATCAACAAGAAAATTGAAAAAATAAGAAAGCTTACAATGTAATGTGTAATATTGCTCTCTCCCCAAGATAGGATGAAACACTTTGCAAACTCCATTAATGTACCTTGAAACAACTGACGCTCATTTTTGTTGGAGCTATTAAGACTCATTAAGCCTACCAACTTATCTAAGCATGACCAAACCTTCTTTCACCTATTATTAAGGTCAATTTGAGAATCATTATCAGTGGTGATCATGCACAAGTCTTTCCATAGCTCCGTGCATTCATTTTTCTTAGGGCTTACACCTATTCTGAAAAATTCTCTTGCCTTCTTCCCTATCATTGACACTTGTTGCAAACTATTTTGTGATTCACCAGGTTTTTTGACAACTAGAGTTACATTACCACCATGAAAACCAATCGAATTAAGCAACTCTTCCAATTTTTTGATTGCTTGTACAGATTTATCAATTGGCTTCATGGAAAATGCATATTCTATGTGGAGCTTCAATAATCTATCAAATATTCTCATGAAAGCATGCAATGTGCAAAAGTGAACATTAACTAATGGAAATGGAATAATGGGATTCCAATCTTTATCTAATGTGTCACGGTTAGGTATTTCTAACATTGGACACCTTAACAAAGGTCTATCCCATTCTGTGGAAGTACGTGCATCTATGTATTCATCTAAGCTAGATAGTACTTTTTGTTGTCCCTCTGTTACTTTGTAGCCTCGAGTACAAAATGAACATGGATAACGAGTAGATGCACCTTGCTTGCAACCTAACATGCATTTGATAGTTTTTAAATCCCCACCCAAGTGCCAATCTATCTCAAAATCACCAAAGTTTTCTATGTGGAGCTTTGCACCATGAATTTGAGAAACTATTACTTTAGTGATCCATGGGGTCCTACTAAAAATCCATGAAAGAACATCATTGGATTCTTTAGGTACTTCAATAGCACCTAACCACCATATTTCTTTCTTGGATTGAACACTATATGTAGACTTAGAGCTAGAGTTACTACTTTCATCAGATATGGCATTTCTCATAGCTTCATTCATGAGTGTCAAACTCAATCTCTCCATTCGTCATCCCTTTATGATCTGGCATTCATCTAACTTCAATATAAACTGTAATTTGGTATTATAATCTGCATAAATTAGCAAAATTTTTATAACCATTGTAATTCATCTGTAAAATTGAACCATTGCTTGTTGAAGCCTCTCCAAATCCATGAATATGTTGTTATACTTTGTCTAAGGAAATCCATTTCCAACTGCGCTTTTCAACTCTTTTTTGGATGTAGATAAATGATAAATAGACATAGGCATAATATCCTCTATATATAAGTAGTTTCCAAGAATACTAGTTATATCTTCATTGGACATTGACTTCTTTAGCGATACCTTGTAAGGAGATGGAAACATTTTCTGCAAAATACCTTCTCTTTCTAATGAATGCTTCAAAAGGTTGTACAATGCACTGTATCCTTTAGTACTAATTCTTGCTTCATCACATACCATCTGCACATCTCTAGGAGTGATAATATCTTGTAACTTTTTTGTGAAATCTTTAATCACTTGCTTCTTGATAAGGTTTCCTATCCCTGACTCCAAAATACTGACCACCTACTTGTTGGTCAAACAAGAATTTAACAACTTGAATTGATCCTCTATTGTTAATGACGCACTAACATCTTCAATGAATGACCTACATAACAAGAAAAAAAAAAAAATAAATAAATTAAAAAAAAAAAAAAAAATATATATATATATATATATATATATATATATATATATATATATATATATATATATATATATATATATATATATATATATATATATATATATATATATATAAGTCTTCCAAAAAGAGAAACAAATACAAGCCAAACCTTATCGCAAAAACTCGTCGTTTGCATGCTCCACCACCAATTGAAAGAGAGTCAAAGGATGTTAATGATCGTCTCCTACGTCGCATCCCAAGTGGAGTCTCTCTCAAGTGTTGGGCAGTGTTTTTTAATTTCTCAATTGTTCTCTCCTTTTCTTCCATATGCTTCTCAAGCGCTGCAAGCTTTTCTTGTAAAGATATGATTGTGCTTTCAAAAGTGACCAACCTTGTATGATTTGGTTGACATTGTAATGATAGTTGAATGCGTAGATAATCGTTGACAATAACCTAAGAGCCTAGCTTTACCGGCACCGATGAACTGAAGTAAAGTTGAGAGGTTATGGAATGTTGGATGGTAAGAAGACATTGGATCAGGAGGGTATAATGAACCATGAGTCCAAAGTTCAATATTCTTTTCTCTAGATTCACGACGCTCATTTTGAGAGTTCACATCATTGTTGCACTGTGTATTTGGAGCAAACTCTCTGGGCACACGAACATGGATACTTGTTGATGCTGGGGCATGAGGACGTCCTAATGTGAGGTTTGTAATAGGTGTCAACACCATATTTTCGAACAATTAAACAATACTGAGAAAGAGACCAGAAATTTGTTTGGAAGAGATGCTAGAGCATGATTTTCTCAGGAAAATTTTGTTTTCTTGGATGTGGATGGGTCACAGTGTGTTTTTCCACTAAGAATAGCCAAAAATGTTGAAATTTTGAAAAAGTCATTTTTTGGGTGAAGAGTAGTTACGGATTTGATGATGTGGCACTCTACATTTGGAGGGATTTTAAAAATATTACTTTTTCAAAAGGAAAATTAGAAACTAAACTAAAAACAAGTCACTTCTGACATATATATTAAAAAATGAGCCCTTTCAAGTAAATAAACACTGAAATTGAGACTTAAAAAAAAAATCATTTTTTTATTCCCATACATGCTCGAGTTTGATGATGTGGAAAGTAGATTCCCTTTCTCTCTCTCTAATAGAAGAGAGAGAGAGGAGCCTAGTAAGCCTTAAAAAAAGCCTACTCTAGCCTACTAAAAAGTGCCCTATTAAATGCACTTTGTCCCCTTAGACAACAATAGAATTAGGCTTAATCCCTAAAAATTAGGAATCCTTACAAGGCCCATGCAGGGTTCACCTTTTTTCCTAATGATAAATAAGTGGTAAAAACCTTCCACTTCTCATCATCCCTAAGCACATCTAATGTGTATGCAACTGGGTCATCATCATCTATGTGATAACCTATGGATCCCAATGCAAAAACTTCTTGTGCAAAAATTATTCTTAAAGCCAAATCCTCTTTAACACTTCAGGGAATCCCTAGGTGGAAGGATCTCGATCTAATCACCTAATGTATTCGCAATGTCCAATATCTCTGAAAGGTTCTGACCTTATTTGCTCCATATGGAAGAATTGGAACAAGATGAAACTATGTGCATGGTCAGCATTAGGAAAAATGATTCAATTTTGTTTCCTATTAACGGAATTAGAGAAGTTGAATTGGAACACATCGCAAAGAAGTTATGGAACAAAGGCTTTATCAAGTGAAAACATCTTTGGAAACTCGAGAGTGGTCATTAGGTAAGAGTTTGGGACACAGTCCCGGTTAGAACACTTGACTTTGCTGAATGGTGCCTTCTCTGACAAAGAATAAGCGATTCGGACAACTCAAATACTCTTCTCCTTCTTGAGAATGATGCACCCCGGATTGAAGGCTTAAAATGGTCCAACGGTAATAAATTGAATGGTGATAGGTTCGTCTACCTTTGTTTGTGAGGATTGGCGGTGTCCCATGGGTAGAATATCCTTTCACGTTGTACTTGCAATTCATGGATAGTAGATCGAAATATTGACCTTAATTCGCCTTGCGTGTATGGTCCATAGTAATCAGGACATAAAATCCTCTCGTTCTTTCAATTTTCTCTATGCTTCCTGTATAGAATTGGTATAATAGTTTTCTGTTCAAAAGGGTTGACGTTATGTTGAATTCATTTATGAGCCACTCATCATACATGAAATCTTTCTTATGCTGATAATCTGTGGAGATACGATTAATAATGTCATAACGATTATAGTGTCACAACTTCGAAAATTATAAACAACGCCTGCGATTTGATCTTTCCGTTTGTCACATTCAATTTCCAATAACTAATTTCTCACACATGTTTGGAACGTGGAGATTCTCGTTATATGACATGCGTAGAAAACTTCCAAACTGTCTGTTGCCGTTCTAAGGTCCGTATATAAAATCTACATGACATCAATCACTTTCAAGATGTTTTATGGTCCAATGTTGCAAAATTTTCAATAGAAAAAACAAGCTTCTGATGATAATAGAATATCTCTCTCGATGATACTTTTGGGTTCCTACTTCTACTACAGCAGTTTGTTTTCCTGTAGGAGACTTCTTCTAAGCATGTGTATACATCTGAATGGCATAAAGATCTGATGGTTTTTGCAACTAAGAAATGTACGTCTTCCAATAATCTGTTTGTTTATCATTCTTCGGATCTGCATTATCTTTTATGTCCATTAAAACTACTCAACTACTCACTAACTCTCGCCCTCACGTGACCTCCTTTTTCCTAAAGTTTTTGTTCTAATAATGTGAAATGACAAGCGCATGGGATACAATCTTATGGAAAAGGACCCAGCCTCCATCGATATGGAGTGTTTGATTTAAAAACTATCGTTTTTTTCTATCGATGGAGTCCAGAACATCAAACACAGTAGCTTTATTAGAGGAGGCCACTGAATCCAGGGAGAAAAATAGATTTCCAACAAATATTTTATCATATAAAAGCTATGGTTAGTTCCATAACTTAATAATTTTCTTTCATAGTTTTTGTCGGATTGGATTTGCATTATAATGATAGCACTTGTCCAGATAGTGTTTGGGTTTACATAGTGAGATATTCATTACGAGTCATCTATGAGAGAGAGAGAGAGAGAGAGAGAGAGAGAGAGAGAGAGAGAGAGAGAGAGAGAGAGAGAGAGAGAGAGTTTCTGCTTGAAAAAGTAGAGAACCGGGCCACAACATACATACAAACGGACATCAGAGCAAAGCAGATAAAGACAACACAAGAGCATGAATGATCACAGAAAACATTGCTTCACGTCGTTAACAGGAAAAGGTAGGGAGATACCCCAACGAAAGAAATTGTGAGATCAAAAGGTCTTTTTCTTTTCTGCATGGTCACATACATTATTGTTTTTTTACTGGAGATTATCTATCATCGTTATATGCATAATAAACTGATTTTTCCATAGAATTTTGAATGAAAGTTATGATACCCCTTCCATGTAAAAAATAATTCTCTTTTGATGTTTGATAGATCACACATTTGTTAATTCTTCGAAAAACATATTATAATAAGTAGTCCCAGTGTAGTGAGTGATGAATATATGTTTTAAAGAGTACATATCTGGATGCAAAACTAAAACATGTTCTCACAAATGCAAACAGTATGAGAGTCAAAATAGTATAGAGTGTGTTTTCAACCTTCCATATAGATACAAAGTGAAAAGAGGGCCTCTTATATGCATTTGAAGAGGGGACCGTTGCGATATATCCAACGTGAGATAAGTCTCCTGAAAGGATAATGCATAAAAGAAAAAAGATAAATAGAAAGTCTTCCAAAAATGAGAATGCATTGATAGAAATAAACTAGATATGAAAAGTTAGAATAGACAAGAGGATCATTTCTTGAACACCTCCTCTTCAACTCATATTGGCAGAGGCTAAATGTTGCAAAACTTTATCAATTGTTTGAGTTGAACTCGAGGTAAGGCTTTTATGAACATATACTGCATGGTTTCTTTGAGAGATACACTGATCCAAAGTGAACTTGTAGGATGATATCTTCTTGTAGATGAAGAGGCACTATATTTAAATGTGCTTCTCCAAAGAGTGGGTTCTTGGCGATGACTCACAAATACTAATTATCAGTGCAGATGCTTCTAGGAATGTCTTGTAAAATGCCTATGATGTATACTAGATGCTGAAGATAGATGGCCTCATATGTTGCAAGACATGAAACTTGGTAATCGGCCTTCATGGATTAAAGAGCAATTATAGACTTCTGCTCACTTTCCCAAAAGATGGGTCGTGATATAAAAAACTCTGGGCAACCACCTTGGCCCCCTTTGGTTTTCTATCTAGGAGTTTGGGTTCTTGGGTGGCTTTCCATGAGTCATCAAACTATGTGCAAACATGAAGGTCATCTCGTCATCATCGAGGATCAATCTAACGTTCTTGCGACCAATGTGTTCTAGTCCTCTTCCATGTCCCTTGAGCACCGCCCTTCTCGAAAGTGCACTCTGTGCCATCGGGAAGCCCTATTAACCTATTTTGTCATTGCCTTTGTCTATGATGCTTAACACAGGTTGGACCTCCATCCCAACTGCTCGTTGACCATCATTGCCAAATTATCCCCAGGGGTCTGGTCTTTCTCCTAATCGGTATTCTGATGGGCTTTGGTGTCTCGATGGAGCAGCGATTGAATTGAGTCTCTTTCTAAACCAGACAACAAGCTAATGTAGTGGAATGGCATGCAAATCAACCTCATAGGGCGTGCCATGGTAATTAATACCTTCCTCATCTCCTCAACTATTTACTTTCTCTCATGCAAGAGACCAAAGGATCAAAAGCTTAGCGAATTGAAAAGAATCTATAGAAGCTCCCTTTGGATGGGGCCCCACAATAGAAGAGGGGTTCCCAAAATTAATGGTCTATTTGCATTAGCTAGAAGGATTGTGGGGGTCTGGGCATTATGGATATTGAAGGCATGGCAAACAAGTTTCATCAAAATGGCTCATGAGGGCTTGGTGCAACTATGAGACCTCTTGTGACAAGCTAATTTTTAAGAAGCAGAATGTGATTACGTTGGTGGGCCTCCCTAGTTGGAAGGACTTCAGCCTCCTTACCCTTTTATTCTCCCGGATTCTGATTTTCGCTAAAGGCTCGAGTCTTGTGCGCTCTTTGTGGAAGATTTGGAACAAGTTCAAACAATTTCTCAGAATAAGATAAGATTGGAAATTGGCAGTCAACATCAGACAAAATGACTCAATCTAGTTTTTGATCATGGGCATCAAGCGTGTGGCTTCTTGGAATCTCCAAAGTGCAAAAGGCTCTATAACAAGGGTTTCAGACATTGGAAACACCTCTGGAAATAAGAAACACACTAGTGGATTAGCTATGAGGACATATACCTTCAAATAGGAGTGAACTACGAAGAATGGACTCTCGTTCACAGCAGATGCATTGCCTGCAAATAATAAAAAACATGACTACTCATTGGGCAAGATCCACTATGCCAGGAAGGTCTTATTTGGCACAAGGCTGATCGGTTGTCCAATATTCATAGAATGAAGGTGAACATGGACTATCATATCATGATTAACAAGAAGTGGTGCTTGACTTGTACAAGGCTACCTTGGGATTTGAAGTTCATGTCTATCTGACATCTCCTCATCGAGATCCAAAATTTGGTTCTCATGTAGTGAATTCTCCATCGTGGTATCTCAACCAATCTAAAGGCTAATGAAATTAGTGGGGCTCTATCGTGGTGCAAGCAATGCCGCCATAGCATTGAGGATCTAGGTCACATCTTCTTCACGTGCCCCATGAATATTTTGAGACTGTAGGAACAACTCACCTCAAAACAAGTGCTTCTGGGCAAAGAGATCAGCTTCTCAGCAGCACTATGGAATGCTAGAAGATGGGAAACCCTCTTGAAGATTTGGAGGGAGTAGTGTACCTACAATTTTGGAACTAAAGAATGTTCAACCTAGAAGTCTCTATTCCTCCTTGGCAAATCAATCTTCAACTATAAGAGGTCCCTAGCATTTGGGGATAATACAATGTTTCTCATCTAGAAGAACAAGCTTAGACCCAATTGGGTCCTGCATGAGGGGGACGAGATGGCTGTTAACCTCCTTTGTAACTCTCTCTAAATTTGCAAGTTTTGCCCCTCCTTTGTGGGATTCAGGGGGTCCTAATGACACTAGTCCCATTCACTTTTAACTTGTTCTTCTTTTTTTAATTAAAGTCCCGGAGAATAGGCCAAGGCCAAACTTCCTTTTGAAAAAAAAAAGTGAAGCTCCAAGTCTTTACAAGTCTTCAAGTAATCATTTGAGGATTCGGAGGCGCAATTGTCTCCGTCACGATAGACACTTGAGTCCATCGCAACAAACAAGGCACACTACACAATTTCTTTTCGACTAAAAGTTGGGTTTTTTTAGCCAAGGTGAAGAAAGTGGGCTGTCATCGATGATATTCAAAGTTCTCTCTATCTATCATGTGATTGACAACATGTGTATCGCCATGAGGCCTTTTTTTCTTTTATGCCGTAAGTTATTTTTCTTAGAGTAAGTTTTTTTTTGGAGTTTTTTATTCTTTTAAAAGAGAAAAAAAGAAAGATAAAAAAAGAGAAAAAAATTAGAAAAAAAAAAAGAGAAAAGAAACATAAGGAACTTTAAAGAAGAAGAGGTACTTCGCATTCAAATGGTGACCATTTCAAAGCCTTCTATCTTTCAAGTCTAGGGTTATTCAAGGGCATCATACAACCTTTTGGCTTGTGTCTCTGCTTTGTTTTTCATGGTTGCGGTCTCTCATTCGCTAGTGGTGAGTAATATGGGTCCATCATTGCAGGATAAAACCTTCACTACTTCACTAGAGCTTTTTGATGTAAATCCCCCAACCATCTCCCTTCAAAGAGAGGATAGTGTGGTGAAGGAGAAAGGTCTCAAAAGAACTTGTCTCATCAGTCAGTTGTTTGGTCGTAAGCTTTTGCTTGAGTCCTTGAGACAATAGTTTCGTAAAGAGTGGTCTCCACGTGGCTTGCTCATCAACAAGTGTGAGTTTTTGCCTGCTAATCACGTGCTATCATAATATGGCCTTCCAAGCTTTGCAAATTGGAACCTAATAGGTATGGAGAACTACCATGCGCCTTTGTAAATCGTTTCCAGAAATTATTCCAAAAATGTCACTATCTACTTTGGATTGAGCTCCCAAATCTTCCCTTTTTCCTATATGGACTCATAAGGGAATTTGTATTGCCCATCCATCGGCCTCTAGTCTCAAGAGAAGACATCGAAGGTTTCACCTATGAAGGTTTGAAATACTCATTCAATGCAAGATGACATCCACAAATTATGTTGAAATACATCTAAACGAAGAACTCCTCTCCTAAATTTCCATAGACATTGGAGAAGAGAAAAGCTTGGAGTAAGTGATTATAGAGAATAATTTTTCAAATTCTTGTTTTCACTATGGATTACAAGGTCATAGAATAAAAGAGTGACCTTTGAGATAAAAATCCATTAAGAACAAGCAAAATCAAGAAAACAAACTAATATAACAAAAGCCAAAAAAGCTTTAGTTACCTAGAGCATGTCAAAAAATCATCCTTTAGATAAAAATCATCCTTTAGATGTTGAGAAAGGGAAAGAAACACAATTCATGGAGAGGAACCAGAAGGTTTTACAAAAGTAAGAGGAAGAAGGAGAGTAAGCTCTAAAGGACTTATTAAGAGGAACCCATCTCACATTCGTAAAGCTCTGGAAAGAAACATTTTTTGCAACTTGGAGAAGGAGGTCAATGACTTGCACAACCCAAGGGAAATCAATCACTTTGAAAAGGGAATCAATCACTTTGAAAATTGTAATGGAGGATATCTTCATAAAAAATCTTCACAACAATAAATTCATTGACTTTAATGAAGCTTTAAAAACTAGGATGCCGTAGTCTTTTATGTGGTTTTTTTATATGAAAATTTGAATTGTGCGAATATTTTTAGTTATTTCATGTTTGTATACAAGCTCACACTCCGCTTGGAGGTGGACTCGATGACATGGAAATGCCTTGTAATAGAAAATAAAAACTACATGTAAAATTTGTATGTAGCAAGGAAAGATGACTCTTGCGTGATATGCGCATGCAATGTGAAGCCGAGTCTGCTTCTCGTCTGTCCCTCTTAAGGTGAAGCGGAATGTCTTTGTGTGATCTCATGGCTGAATTACCATATCATGCAAGTTTCACGCTCTTCAGAGAATGTAGTGTATTTACTTTACACCTCAAAAACAATCCCGATGTCAACTTCCGATATGACGTTTCCTTCCAATGAAGTAAAAGCAAAAATGTCAAATTCTATATACTTGAAAAGGAATTGAATATGTTTAGTTATGCCGATGAATTCTAGGAGAAATGAAGAAAAATCAAAGGCTATTCATGACAACGGTTGCTTTAACATGTCATGAACACTATCAATGCTTTTCTTCCAACGATTCAAAGACAAGCAACAAATCCGTCTCTCCTTTTTCTCCTTTTTGGACAGAGTTTTTCCTCTATAGCTCTTTTGAAAATGGGTGTTTCTTTGTCTAGCTTTTTTCTGATAAAGTGTGGCGTATAGGAGTTCTGCAGTCAATGTCTTCTGTGCTTGATCATACTCTTGGGTCGCCTTTATATACATGTTCCCATTCTCTTTTATATGTTTGTAGGTTGTACTAGGGTTCACTACCTTTTTTTCCGAGAGGAAATTCTCTCTCTCTCTTTCTGAAGTTCTCTTGAATGATTTGCAAAAAAATATCTCATTATGTAAACTGCATCACTATCTCCCTCTCTCTATGATGCTCTCTTAAATGATTTGTGAAGGGATATCTCATTATGTAAACTACATCACTAACTGGAGAACTGCTATCACATCCAGTTCAACAGAAACTATGAGAGATTTTAATTACATTATAAAACTGATAATATGTTTACCCCCCACCCCCCCCCCCCCCCCCCCCCCTTCCCCCCGCCCAATAATAAATGTTTTCTGTTCTCGATCATGCTCTTGAGCTGTCTTTAAATGCTATGCTTGTCCAGATGTTCTATTGTATGTACGGTATCCTTCGATTTTCTAATCTATTGTATGTACGGTATCCTTCGATTTTCTAATTTTCTGAAGGAGAAATTATCTCTCCCTCTCCCTCTCTTTCTCTCCTTCTCTCTCTCTCTCTCTCAAACTGTGTCGTTCTCATAGATGATTCGTGAACAATATGTCATTATGTAAACTCTATCACTGGGTAGACAAGTGCTATCATTATAACGCAGATCCAATACGATAGAAACTATCAGAATTGTCTAGAAGAGTATGGAACTGATCGTACATTGTGCCTATAAGAGAATATTTTTGGGGAACGTCTTTTGCTCCCTAAATTCAATGGGCCCCTCTAATAAAGCTATCGTTTGATGCTCTATTTGAACTACTCTGTTTGATGCTCTGGACTCATCCATCGATAGGCAGCACGAGAGATTTAAATTTTATGGAGGTAATGTTGGAAAAATGGGTTTGAAAAGAAAAACTGAAGTGCTAGCGTTGATATGTCCTCATACGAACTACGAAATTAAGCATAAAAATCAAGCACTCCATGTGGATCCTAGTAAGGTCTTTTTACATAAGACTCCGTCAGACGTGGCACTGATGGAATATCTCTAGAACAAAAAACATTAGCAAAATGAAGCTCATGTGAGAGTTGAGAGTAGTTGGGCGCTTGCAATATGCAGAAAAGATAATGCAAACCAGAAGAAAGAAGAATAAGAAGATCATTAAAGCAATTACATTTCTTTACTTAAATATGATTGCGGCTTTATAAACGTGACTACGAAAAGCTCTCCTAAAAGAGAAAAAAAACTGCTCTAGTAGAAGTAGGATCCACACATATCATCGCAAGAGATGGACCACTATGTACATACAGTTGTTTTCTTTCTAACAAAAGGTTTCAGCATGTGGACCATAAAAATTCGTGAAAGTGGTCGACCCTATGTAGGTTTTTCATACCCAGTCTGGCAAAGGAAGAGACAGTTTGGAAGTTTTCAATCCATGCCATATAACGAGAATCTCAGTCACCGAAAGTTGAATGTGCTCAATCGGAAAAATAAAATCTTTAGGATTCTTCATAATTTTTATACTTGTAAACATTATGAATTCGCTGACCTGATTAATCGTATTTTGAAAACGTATCAGCGTAAGAAAGAGATCAGGGCCTCATACATGAATAAAAAGCATCTCAACTCTTTAGAGCAAGAAATTATTTAACTCATACAGGGAGCTTTGCACTTTCAATGCCATAGACCATACACCCAACGTTCTAAATGGCCGAGAGTAATTGAAAGGCATTTTATCCTTCCTAAAGCTGCATATTCGAAAAACGAGATAAATCACCAATGCTTCCTTAGGTTGCACGGTTACTGGTACCACATTTACACCTTAAAATTATATTATCACTCTATGGACATAAAGGAGTCAATTTTTTGAAGCACCTGAATTGTACTGAGAGAAAATAAACGTACAACGGAAATATTGAAAAGCAGTTAAATAAGCCTCCCCTAGCGTGGTTAGCAGAGAGGAGGTAGAAAAAAAAAAAAAAAAAAAAAAAAGAACTTCGGAGTGTTTGAAAGTGAAGGTTAAAAATACATATCTTTCGTCCTTTGTACATGGTCATGAGGGTGATAGGAAGGGAAGGAGATTAGGGAATGAATCGAAGTAGGACACATTTCATTTTACATAAAATCTTCCGTACAATCTTCCACTTCATATAACACCTTTCTTGAAATGCTTTTCTCACGCAGTATTTCTTCCACGTTTCAGCTTGATTTTGAAACAAAGCCCTCGAAAAGCTTGATCTATAGCTTCAGACTCATGAGGAAATGTTTTAATATGTAGCCGGAACATTGATAGTTCTCAATCCATCATTGATACTAATTTATTACAGTTCTCAAGCCATGAGACCTTTAAAGGTGAACAACGGCTTCTCCAGTTTCCGTTTACATATAGGCGTATATTTTACTCTTCATACAAATGAGGAGTCTCATCTCAGGTACACAAACACTTCAACATGGTGATTCACTATCCATGATAAGGGAAAATACTCCACATGATGATTATTTAGCTAAGCGAGGGACACAGAAATAAAGCACATGTTTTTCCTCACATGTTTGAGGCTCCAAATATACAGAAATTAAGTGAAACTAAGTGATACTAGTCCATTTGTAATCTCAAAAGATGATAGAATAATACTTCCTTTGATAAAAAATGTAGCTTAATGTCAATACGAGGCTGCATAAAATTTTCGTTTTACACAAAATCTTCCGTATAATCTTCCACTTCATATTATATTCTAAACGGATGTAGAGTAGAAAGATGCTTTTGTCAAGCATCATCTCGTCCACGCTCCAGATTTATCTTGAAACACAGGCCTCCAAAAGCTTGGTCTATAGCTTTTACTATGTAGAAATCATTGATACTGAAATGACCTTGATTTACTATTACAAGCATACTATTTTGTTCCTATATCTTTAAAGGTGAGCAAAGTTTCCATTTAGGTATACGCGTATATTTTACTCTTCATGCAAATGAGGGGTCTCATCCCAGGTACAGAAACACCTCCACATGGTGATTCACTATCCTCGATATGGGAAAATATTCCACATGATGATTATTTAGCTAAGCGAGGGGCGCAGAAAGAAAGCACGTGTTTTTCCCTCACCCCTGCCAATATTCTACTTACATTTTCACTCTTGACACAACTTTATTTGGTTCCTTTCTCGCTCCAAATGTCACATAACCCTTGAAACTTTTCTTTTCTAGGCCCCCTCTCCTAGTAAATATCACTTTATGGAAAGCTGGAAGACCATGAACTAGAACCTAGAAGGATTGGTTCCCTTTGCGGAAAACAACATGAAGATCTTTATGGATCCTACATTTATTATTATTGATATTCCGTGAGTTCATGAAGAACGCTACACAATCTTCGGACCTTTAGGGATTGCCTTTTGTAGAAACATAAAGAATTTGATGTTCAAAGAAGCCATTGATGATGCATTTCCACAAGTGCATAGCTTTAGGAGCTTCTAGTGATCTCCAGCCGTTTAAGCATCACCTTCGTGGGACCACTTTGAACATCCAAGATATAAAGAACAAATTTGTCCAAAGGTATGCAAGATACATCCCACATTGTGGTATCACATCATCCATCTTCGTTTGCTTCACAATTGAGAAGATTTCTTAACGTGTGACAGGCTTGGAACGAACTTATCTAGTTGTATCGAACATTATGGAAAACAAACATTATAGGTGCGACAAGGATGTCGACGATCCAAATTGTTCGGAACAGTCTCACCTTGTTTCTTTCGAATTCAACTCTGGAAGGCATCCATTCTCATATCCAGTTGATCATGATCTCAAGTGTCGCCGATAATCTCACAAATCAAAAGCTCATTTGGTCCCTCTGGATTTTTGGATACCGGAACCAATCGGAAATCGATTTAATGCTATGCTTTACATAAGCATTAATTATTGATATACATTAATCAGCTAGAGAAAAAAACAGCAGTATGATTTTGGTAATGATTTATGTTAATAAACGTAGGCAATCTAGGTTATGTTCTCCATCTCCTACCACAGTTTTACCCCTAGATTGTATATATGCCGAAACGCCCCCCCCCCCCCCCCCCCCCCCAAGCATACATTTAAAAACAAAAAAAGAAGTTCAAATTATAGACATGAAAAAAGTGACAAGAATATAAAATTATAAAGAATTTTTATATCTTCTTCAACCCTTTCGTGGGGACCCTTTTCTTTTTCAACTTGTTATTTTCTAAAATGAACACCTTATCCTGCCCAAAGGGGGAAGGGTTTCTTTCTGTCATGGATTCTTCTACCTAGACTAGGGATTTTTCAATCAATCACTCTTTGGGAGCGTTATCCAAGTTGAGCACACATGTTTCCTTTCAAATCCTATAAACCCCTTCATTTCTAGTGGCACTGGACAAAGTACATGAGAAAAGGATTGCTTCACCAAGTAGAGCTGGCTTGCAATTAACTTGATGAGGTACCATCAAGAGTCTACGTAGGCACTGCTAGCTTTGGATGCTCTTAGGACACGAATAAAAAAGGTTTATTCAATTATTCATTACTGATAGAACATCATGTACACCACTGATGGTTGGCACATGAAATTTCACTTGCTTCACATTTGCGCGTGTTTTACACTGCGTACTGATTGCTTCTGTCAAACTTGCATGCATGAACCAAATTGTGACTTGCATTGTCGTGTGCACACACACAGACACATAGATCTCTCTCTTCACACACAAACACTCTTTCTCTCTCTCTCTCTCTTTAGATCTCACATCTTGGTAAGTGGTGTGCATACTCTTAGTCTTTGTCTTTCTCTATGCTTTATGTATTTTCCTTTTCTTTGATTCTATAGAAGTTTTTTGGCATTGTTTCTTTGGAATTCAACAATAGAAGACATACATTACGCTTTGTTGACAACCATCCAAAAGAGGGACATACCTATAAGTGATTGTTTTATTCTCTATTGATAGAGAGAGAGATAGAGAGAGAAAAAGAGAGAGAGAGAGAGGGAGAGAGAAAGATATAAAGAGAGATGAAAGAGAGGAAGATACATAAATAAATAAAGAGAGATGAAAGAGAGAAAAATATAGAGAGAGATAAAGAGAGATGAAAAAGAGAAAGATAGAGAGAGAGATAAAGAGAGAGACATAAAGAGAGGGAGATATAGAAATACATACACACACATACATACATGCATATACACACACACACACATATATGCACATGCATACACATTCATATGCATACATACATACACACATATTCACACATGCATGCATACATACACACACATGCACACACATGCATACATACACACACACACACATACATACACACACATATGTACACACATGCATACATACACAAACATATACACACATGCATACATACACACTCATATACAAACACATATACACACATGCATACATACACACACATACACATATACACACATTCATACATACACACACACATACATACACACACATGTACACACATGCATACATACACACACATGTACACACATGCATGCATACGCACATAAACACATGCGTGCATACATACACACACATATGCACACATGCATGCATACACACACACACATACATACACACACATGCATACATACACACACACATATACACACATGCATACATACACACACATATACAAACACATACATACACACATATACACACATGCATACATACACACACATACACATATACACACATGTATACATACACACAAATATACAAACATGCATACATACACACACATACATACACACACATATACACACATGCATACATACACACACAAACAGATATACACA
>CM035426.1:6650269-6652769 GCA_020310875.1 Ceratopteris richardii
ATAAACATGCTCATCTATGATACAAAAAATTGAATATCAATCCAAGTAATGCATAAGTAAATCAACCATCCAACAACTTGTTGATAGAGAACAACATCAAATGCATCTCCAGCATCATGAAGACTCAATCGTATACGTGTCTCCATAGGAGTGGCAATAGGTTTGATTTCCTCAAGGCTAAAATGTTGCAATAATGTGTCAATATATTTTGTTTGACACAAAGCTATGCCGTCATAAACTTGCATAAGTTGAATACCCAAATAATGATGCAAATGCCCCAAATCTGACATCTCAAATGAGGCATGCAAATCAACCTGAAAATCAGCACTATGCTTCTCATGGGGGCCAATGAGCAGCATTTCATCAACATAGATGACAATGAGTAGAAGCACATCATTTTCACACTTAACATATAAAGTTCTTTTAGTTGGACTATTCTCCAAACCATGTTCAATTAGATAGGCATGTATCTTTTCATACCAGCATGGGGTGTTTGCTTTACACCATATGATACCTTATTCAACTTGTGCACTTTGTTTTCATGCCCTTTTTGCATAAAGACACAAGGTTGAAAAACATATACTCTTTCATGCAAGTGACCATTGAGAAATGCTATTTTAATATCCAACTGATGTACACTCCAAGCTTGATGAGCTGCAAGTGCAAAGATGCCACGATTAGTAGTCATTTGGCACGTAGGTGCAGAGGTCTCATCAAAGTCAATGACTATTTCCTGCACATACTCCATTAGGCTTATGGCTCAGCTTGTATACCCACTTAGCGCAAAGGGCCTTCTTGCAAGGATGCAAGTCACATGAAGACCACGTACTATTTTTCATGTTAGCATCATATTCTTATTGCATAGTAGCCATCCAATTTCAGAGTTTTGTGCTTCATCAAACATAACATGCTCATTCTCATCACAAAGACTAGAGGAAGCCATAGCATAGCATTCTGATGCAAAAGAATCACTATGAGAGCTTGAACGAGTACGATATGACATTGGTGCATCTGATTTGCTATCACACAAAGTCTACACTAGTCATTTTGGCATAGTTTTTGCCTCCTCAATATTAGCTTTCTCATAAATGCGTGCATCATGTAAATCTACATGAGAAATGGAATGATTAGCATCATCACATGAAACCCCTAAAGGCGAAGAAATTGGCTGATTTGGACTAGCACTAGATTATCCAGCTATAAAAAGAGGCAGCAAAGTATCATACATGTCTTTGGAGCCAACACATGTTGCTTAAGTACATGAAAGTAATGGCTTAATAGCATCTTCCACAAAAACAACATCATCACTAACCAAAATGCATCTAGTCCTTGAATCATATAGATGATCGCCTTTGCTTTCAGAATTGTACCCAACAAAAATGAATTTCATTGCATTATCATTTGATTTCGTACAATGTTTCTCAGGCATTAATGCATATGCCAAAAACCCAAAAATGCAAAGGTAAGGAACAGATGGATTGCAAATATGCCAAGCCTCATATGGAATGGTAGACTGTAATGCCTTAGTGGGACACCAGTTAAGTACATATGCTGCACACATAATAGCCTCAAGCCAAAAACTATGTGGTAAAGCCTGACTCTTGACCATTCACCTCACCATCTCTATGACTGACCTGATCTTCCATTCAACAACTCCATTTCGTTCAGGTGTATATGGCACATTAAACTGATGTTTTATCCCACATTCAGTGAGAAATGCATTAAAGTCAGAAGACATATATTCCCCCTGAAGAGAAGGTATAGTGGTACTCACTTCCACCAAGAGCAAAATTAAAACTTCTAGTACTCTGTCTACTTAAGGGGGGGTTCTCCTTAGGGAAGTATACCCTTTCACATTCTTGTGTGTAGGCACATTCACTAGCAATAGAGACATTGTATCCTAGATTCATAGAGAGAAGAGTAATGAAAAGTGACAGTAGTACAGAAAGAAGCCACTCCTTAGTTCATACAAATGATTACACGAGTGGAAAAAATGCTCCAAAAGATGATGCTGTGGGCTAGCATGCCATTCTAGAACTAAACCAAATCATTACAATAGCTTTGTCCAACACAATGATCACAGCAAGATGAAGACTTGCACCAATGAATACATACATTTGCAGGCGTGCTTCAAAGAAATACTATTCACTCACACCGAATGACTAGAACCAAGCCACTCAATCACATTTTAATGCTAATAGCCATCCACTAAGAAGCCCACGCTCTATATCCTCACCAGAGAGTCACCTCCAATAGTCTGCATGTAGCAACACAGTGCAAAAAGTAGACCAGAAAAGATGTAAGATGTACCCCACGAGTGAGTGCAAGAGGCTTTGCTTTTATAGGCTCGAAGCGACCAAGAGGGCCTTGCTGACTCCCAACATTCACTGAATGTGCTCCAAAATGATTGTCGAAAAATTGGAGGGGTAGGCCAAATGTGGTTCTCGTAGCTCTTTAATTTAGATCTCAATTTAGCTTCTAGCACCACCTGGCTTGGTGT